>JAAMPI010000437.1:0-37808 GCA_013054445.1 Cudoniella acicularis
TCCATCCGCACCCACTACGGCCACCCTATCTTGACACACCCCCCCTTCTCCACCCACGTCCTGCGTCTTGTCCTCCTCTCTGGTCTGTCCCCGTCCCCGTCTTTCTCAACTCTGCGCCCGCGCCCGCCCACAATCCAACCCACAGCACACTACAGCTTCCAGCCCTAGTCGCGAGCCTCCCGTATAAGACGCCCACCCCCCTCGGCACATCTTCTCCTCCGTCTGCTGCCCCGTCATCACCAATTTTCGAGATCACTACTACTCCCGAACCACCCGCCTATACCCACGAAACTCAACTCAACACTCACCAAACCCGACTCCCGCCACGTTATTGAACAACCACTATAACGTTTATAATCAGTTCTATAGTCGCAACCACTATTCACCACAACAATTTTCTCAGGACGATTTCGATTTTCGCTGACACCAGGGCACCCCGTCGTTTTCCCGGTACCATAAAAAAAAAAAAAAGTGTCCAACATTCGCTGCGGCGGCGATCACATGCAACGCGCATCGTCTGCAGTGGATTTTAACAGTCTGCTGAATCCACAGTCGACCTTGGAGAGGGATCAAGAAGCTGCCAGAAAGAAATTGGCCGAGATCCAACGCCAACGTCAGCAACAGGAAGCTGAAATGGCCGCCGTTAGTATGATGCCACCTATGATTGGGGGTCAACACGGGGAGGACAGACAGGATCTACCACGACCATACAAATGCCCGCTGTGCGATAAGGCCTTTCACCGTCTTGAGCATCAGACAAGACATATTCGCACACATACTGGAGAGAAACCCCATGCCTGCCAGTTCCCGGGCTGCAGCAAGCGGTTTTCACGATCAGACGAACTCACTCGACACTCGAGAATACACAACAATCCCAACTCGAGAAGAAGTAACAAAACCCAACACAATGTTCAACAGGGTGTTCAGGGCGGAATGGAACACGGCGTGGCCATGGCTACGATGATGCCACCACCAAAAAACAGCATGTCCAGATCAGCTCCAGCTTCAGCTGTTGGCTCACCAAATGTCTCTCCTCCACACTCATACGCCTCCTATGCTACAGTTGTCCCTTCGGGTTTGAACCCTTACGGTCGAAGTCTGGGTGGAAGCCCGAACAATGGTCAAAGTCTCGACATCAACCTCCTCGCCACAGCTGCTACACAAGTCGAGCGAGAAAGCACCTTGGCAACGCATCACCCACACCACAACTCAAGACACCACCCCTACTACAGCCATAGCAGTCACAGCAGTAGAAATCACCTCCCTTCACTTTCAGCCTACGCCATGTCGAGATCCCACTCACACGAAGAGGATGATCACTACGCACATCGACATGCCAAACGTTCCCGACCCAATTCTCCCAACAGCACAGCTCCATCTTCCCCAACTTTCTCACACGACTCTTTGTCTCCAACTCCAGACCACACCCCTCTCGCCACACCTGCTCATTCCCCACGCCTAAGACCTTACGGTGGTGGATATGACTTGCCTGGTATTCGGAATCTGTCGTTACAACATACACCCGCTCTTGCACCAATGGAACCTCAAAATCTCGACGGCCAATACCATGCCAGTGGCCAGACGACGTCAGTGCCACGAAGCGGCCTTACCATTAGCGATATCATGTCAAGAACGGACGGCACGCAGAGAAAACTACCAGTTCCGCAGGTACCAAAGGTGGCTGTACAAGATTTGTTAACGACTGGCGAGAATGGCTTCAACTCAAGTGGACAAAGCAGTACCACAGGAAGCATTGCTGGAGGCGACTTGATGGATCGATTGTGATTGAAGATGGAAATTGGACGAAAAACACGAATCATAGAAGAATATATAAGGATTGCCAGGCGGCATGGACTTGGGCGTTTTCGACTTTACGACGAAATCATACTACTCAATAATTCACTCGATGTCTGGTCTATATTCAACGGATATACTTGGACAAGATCACATCGAGATCTCCACTTTGCTTTCCCTCGGTACTTGCTTGCAAGTCGATCAATGGAAATCTCGGACGACGGTGTACACATAGAATAGCGCGCGCAGTATAGACTTGCTTTTGTTTTTTTTTTATTTGCCTTCTTGGGGAGGTAATAGTTGGCAACATTTTCATCGGATGATAATGTTACTTAACGGCTTTTACGACTCTTCTTTTTACTTCCTGGATCCTATCATATTGAGGGCATTCAAGGATGAACAATTTTTTTTGCTTTATTTTGCTTTGATTTGTTTCCTGTTACTTGAGCGTGTTCAATCAGTACTCATAGAAAGGTCTGGATGGACCTGGTTTTGGGTGGCTGAATTCAAGTTTTTTATTGCACTGGTGCGTTGGTAACGGAATGGGATGGGTATGGAAATAGGATTAGGCTGGACGGATGGCGGGGTTCATCTGATCTGATCTGACCTGTATGGGATGAACGGAGTATTTAGAGAGTGTGTGCGTGAGCAAGGCAAGCAAGCAGAGTGATCTATAAGATCAGAGTGCTGTGCAATTTTTGCTCGGAAAGAAAGATACTGAATACATCTGAATTGAAAACTATTACCAAGTCTATTCCGTGTGTGTTTTTTGCTTGTGATTTGAGGTTAGAATTTCACATTCACGGGTTTTGCAGCGTTTCTGTTTCTGGCATGTGATTTTTTGGGCTCTTTCGATCAGGTAAAGTTACCGAGGCTGGGCGAGTGAGAAAGAGTAAGTACTCGGAACATGAGCTGTTGTCATTTAGGTTTTCATCGCGGGGTTGCCGTTTCACATATCAGTGTCAGACTGAGTCTGTCGGTCGGTCAGCTAATGCCTACTGGTAGTAGCTTTTCCTTTGACCTTTGGGTTTGAGGTTAAAGTTAAGCTTTAGGAGGCTTAATAAGTGGCGGGGTTGCTTGGTTACGTAGATAAGGTGTAGGGGAGAGGGAGAGGGGTACTGTGATAGATGGCTCTCGAGGAAGGGAAGAGTATGATTGATTTTGCCTAAGATTTTTCTTATCTAAATATTTGGTAGAGTTTAAGTTTGAGTTTAGCAAGTAATTTACTTGGTTAGGTCTTGGAATCCCTTGGCTGATTGAGTTAAGTTACTTGTTGGCAGCGAGTTGAATGATGCTTCCTTCTACAAGTGTTGGTAGCTGTGGCTTGTGGAGAGGAAAAGAAGGGGATGTTAGGGAGAGGGGAAGGGAGAGAGGAAGAGATGCAGGTTTCTGTTACTTTTACTACTACCTTTTATTACTGTTTACCATTTACTATTTTGCTTTCTTTTCGGGTACCTTCTACATGTGCTTGCTTGTGCTTTCGGCGAGGGCGGAGAATAGGGGAAGTTTTTCTTTGTTGTTATTGTGGCGTGCCTTTGGTTGGCCCGGCTTGTTTGGTGGGTTGATGTTAAAGTGATTTGCTTTCACATGTCAACTTCTCTATTAGTTTACGAAAAATGAGGTGAGATGCGGTGAGGTAGGGGGTACGAAGCTTCGAAAGCTTGGAGCTTAGGGTTTGAAGCTCGGAGCTTGGAGCTTCGGAGCTTGGAGCTTAGGAGCTTCCCCTCCTTACTGTGGCTATTGTACAGGACGGAGATGGGCGGAGACTCACTTAGGGTCTCTCATCCCTTTTTCCCCAGATATACGAGATAACAAGGAAGGGAAAAGCATTCCCTTTTTGCTCTTCCCTTTACACCCTCTGTTCCAGGCTCTCGAGATGTTGTTAGGACAGTATATTCATTCATTCATCTATAATACTGCACAGTACACACCACATCGCTCCACCACCACCTCATCACTACAAACCCGTTACATTACAGAGGTGTACGAATAAACGACCTCGCAGCGGCTGAATCTGTACCTCGACTTCTTGCGGCACCCGGAAGAGGTGTGTATTATGTATGGGTGTGCTTAGGGTTTCTCATGCTAGTCCTTATGCCATCTATCCATCCGTACACTGTATAGTATAGTATAGTATAGTATAGCATAGTATAGTATGGCGTTTTCCGGGGTCAGGGGTAGCGGGAGGGGCAAGGGCAAGGGACGGGTATGTATGTGTGTCTCGATTGAGGGGACCGACGAACGCGAACGGACGAACGATTAATACCCTGTTGGCGAGGTACATGTACAGGAAGGTAGGGAAGGTGAGGAAGGTGAGGTAGGTGGGCCGATCGAGTGGAGGAAGGAGGATGATGTGGAGATGGAGTTTGAGATTCGAGGAGCTAGGTTGTGCATGTATGTACAGATTTCTCCAGGCTAGCTCTCACGGATCGCTATGATGAAGGACGGATATCAATTGAAGTTAAGATCAACTCAATCGACTCAATTGACCTCATCTTGCCACGATGCAACAATTGCTCAATTGCTCAAGAACCCAATCAATGTAATCAACCGCGCCACGATCCCAAAAAAAAACATGCAATTCGCACCGATTCCATCGTCAATCAATCATATAAAAAAGGCCCATTCATTTCTCTTTCGGTCCGCAAACACGGCTTTCTTACAATATGCTTCTCGATCCTTCGACGGATTTATTTATTCTGTAGTGGTGAAATAGCGGTAGCGACATTTCTGGCTACCTGGATACATACGTGGGCCCATTCAGTGTGGGGGAAAGAGTGGTAGCGAGCACGAAATACCCTGGGGGAAAGTTGCATATAGGCACTTGGTTCCGTGGCGTTCCGGGCGATAAGGCAGGGAGGGATTGTGGGACGATTGGTTACAGCCGGTGGGGGGAGGTGGAATAGGGTATGTATGTATGTATGTATCGTATGTATCGTATGTATGTGTTGTGGAGGTAGGTTTGGTTGGAGATTATTGAGGGGAATGCTGTAGATGTGGAGTGAGGAGGGAGAGGCGGAGATGGCTTGGACCCTGAATATCTGTGCATTAGTGCGTGTGTGTGGAGCGAACTGTGTGGAGAATTATGTGTGGCGATAAAGGTTTTTGCTGGTTTGTTGTTGGTGGAGTTGGTGGAAGTTTGGATGGGTGTGAAGAAATGAGGGGATATTTGTGGGGAAGGAAGTGGAAGTTTGCATACATGTACATATGCATCAGTCTTGTTGTATGTATATTTTATTAAGTGCTTATTCTCGATTGATCGACGAAAGAGAAAAATCAATTCTACCTTCTCTTTCTGCAATCATTGCCAGTGCATTTTTACGAACGGGGTCTTTTTCTACGTTGAGCTAAACCTGCATACACAAGAACCGTATACGGGCATACTATCCTTCACCCTGTAAATACAATACCGATGCCATTATGCTGTGTTTTGCGTTTGCGGTTCGGCTTCGTTTTGCCGGGCAGAAAGTTTGGAGACGAGGAAGTGCGGATGTGGCGAGGTACTTGCTTGATGCAGTGTGGATATGGGATAGTTTGAGATGCTGAAGATGGAAAGAGAAGGTTCAAGGGTATGCGGATCGATCGAGGAATAATGTAACTTTGAAAACAGTGAAAGAAAAGTCGGCTGGAGTTAGTGACTGGCTGAAAATGAAGGTAATGGTAGGTAGTGAGGTAAGGGAGTGCGTATTCGTATGCGTATGTAAATGTTGTGTTTTACACTTGTGGTTAGATAGCTACTCTGTTCTTTTCCGGGGTAGGATACGTAGATAGCTTGCCTGGCAGCTATCGCAGTGGCGAGACTGCGTTGTTTTCATTATTCACTATCTTCGCAATCACGAAATAATCGCCCAAAGAAAAAAAATGCACATGCTGTGTTCAGACCTATTTGAACTTTGTCAGCCGGCCAAATGTGGCAGTTTCGGAAGATGCTTGCGAGAATCTCTCGTTTGAGAATCTGCATGGTAAAAAAAAGAAGGGTTTGCTTGCGAGTACAAAATGCTGTGTTCAACTATGCTTCGCTAAGAGTGGCGAGAACAGGTGGGGGAACTAGTTCTCGATGGAATAATTGAGGTGGGGGGGAAAAAGTTTTCTTGTGAGAGGATTCGAAGAAGAGAGTTACACGTAGAAATGAGGGGTCAATATGTTGTGACCCACGCTTCTGGCTACCGAGATATGCCGTACAGCTTTTGACGGCCCATTAGTTGTATGATTAGCTTACCAAGGATACGGTTGAAGGGATAGATACAGTAGCTTTTAATAAGTGGAGTGATCGCCTGCGAAGCACTCCACATGGTGGAGAGTAGTGTACGGGGTAAGTGCTTTTATTCCCAAATACATGGAAGTGAGGGATATATATCTTCCGAGGCGGGAATCTCCTTTAAGTTGTTTTTTATGGGGAAGTTTTTTTCTTGATTCGGTTGATTTGATTAGTCGAAATTGAGTGCTGACGGGTCTAGAACAAGAGGTGCATCCGGAAAACGTGCGGTTTTAAGCCTGATTCGATGACTGTGTAAGTGTGTGGAGATTCTTGGTATGGGTACTTCCTAGGCATAGATTGAAAAGGCTTCCTTTATGTTGTGTTCAACAATCTGCATGCTGTGCGCGACTTTTTCTGGCTTATCGCCACCTGAAACCCGCAGAAGCGCATCAACCAGCACAAGGAACTTCAGCTTGTCAAGGGTGCTTCAAAAAAGGTTAAAAAATTGCCTCACTTTGAACTGGAGGGGTTTTCTTGATGTTGTGTTACTCCTCCTCCTCTCTGAGCTGTCCGTAATCCTTTTTAGCAACTTACCCGTGATATAAGGCAAGGTTACTCGGTTGGATTGACGTGCGAGCCGGGTTTTGCTTCGGTAGAGCTCTGCCTAAATTGCTGGTGTGGATGGCTTGCATGTTCGTTAAGAGACTCGCTGCAGGGTTCCGAAGCCTGGGGGAAAAAGTATAAAATGTCCATGAATTTAATTGATTGATTATGCCAAGGGGAGGGGAGGCAAAAAAACGTGCGGAAGGAGAAGTGCCTAAAGCATTTTTCTCATTCAATCCCCCCCGCTTCATGCCTTGCAGCTGCAAGTATGCACGTTTTGACATTTCCCCTTTTTGTTACGGACGGATATCGTTGTTGAGTGGGAGTTCGATATCGCTCGGCAGATAACTGCCTAAAATTTTGCACTTTTCGTCTCCTAACTTGACGCGCAGAAAGTAATATCTTGTAATTATCGTACTGGCATCGAGATTTCTGCCAGTTGATAGGAAGAATGCTAACCCTGTGTGCTGGCTCGGCATTGAAGTGCCTAAAGCCATTGGAGGCCTAGATTGATGCTTGCATTTGTGGAGTGGTTTTTTACGACAAGCGCATACGCTGAGAAAATTTAGATATTCTTAATTCTTACGAGAATGGTGCTGTCAATCGGTGTTTCTTAGCTTGCATTCAAGACCAATTGATGAAATAAAGCTTTCTTTTTTGTAACCCCAAATTTTGTAAATTAATGGCCGACTCTATAAGATGGTTTTGCCAATTAAGTTCAATTGATAGGAAGAATGCTATTACTATGAATTCTTATCTATACTTCGGTACTTTTGCTGCCTAAAACTCCACGCGCTTTCTTGCTTGTTGCAGATCATATCTCTACATATTAAACTCTCAGCCTTTCATTAACTTCAAACCCCTTTCCCCCTCATCCACCAACCTTCGACCTCAACTGCGCCACGCCTCACATTGGGGTCGAAAACAAGTGTGAGGAGTGGAAAACCAATTGCCTAAGAACGATATTCTTTCCAATTAAATAAAGTCATGATTAATAATAAATTGTTCATGCAGTACTCCACAGCGATGTCGCCGCTGAACCGAAACCAGGAACCATAGACGAGGAAATCTTGGCTCGTAAGACACCTGTGCGTATGCAGCCGAAGAGAAATGTACATTATATAAAGTACATATATATACCCATAACCTCTATATTTTGCACATCCATCAATATGCCTAAGCTGCTTTTAGATGGAAGGTACTGTAAGGAGATAGGTTGATCGGCACAACGGGTGTGTTACCAGGTGAATCGGTCGCGTGTCGATGTCGCAGTGCGTGTCCCGATTGTTCGTTGCAAGTGATGAGATTCAGGCCTGGCCCCGTTCCAAAATGCATATTCCCTTTGCCGCATTAGCATTGAACAGCCCCTCCAGGAGTCCAAGCTCGCAAATTTGCATGAGTACTGTACCTTATTTGGACCTCACTCATTCCTTCTCGACTACTACGCGAGGGTCAGACAAGTGGCTGATGAGACGACTATTAGCCGCTGGGAATATGGGTGTTGATATATACGGGTAGGAAGTCACTATAGGTAGATGTGTAGATTACAGGTACTGAGGCTATACGGAGTCATTGAATAATGTATTTTTGTATCCTCCCGTCCCATGCCCTATCATCCCGTGAGTAGCGTCGCTTTGGTTATGTGGATGAAGCAGAAGCAGGTGATTTTGGCAGCGAGCTGTCGGACGGACTGGCTTTGTCTTCGCTTGGAAGAATTCCACAGCGCTGCAAAGAAAAAAAAATCTTTCTCCGTTGCTTCGTATCGCAAATTGCAGATGTCGTGACAGGTTGGTTTTTATTGAGGCGGGATGGAGAAAACACACAAATCGGCGTGTTGAATGATAAAAGGTGGAGAGGCATGAAAAAGGGGGGATGAGGCTGAATCCTAGAGGTTTGGTTGGTTGCTCACTCGCGGGGTTGTGAAGGCCGGCCGCGAATGGGATTTTGACGATCTTTTCAGAGTTCATTAGTAAGGAGGTCGTAGATGAATAAGGAAAGCATCTCGGAGCCCGGAAGGACGAGGACTAGGTATGGGAAGGGAAGGAGGGTCGTCGATCAGCATGTCATGGTCCGGAACTCGGAAGATGATTAATTGACATAGACGAGGAGCATGATGATTGGGGGGGGTGAGGCAGGAAATGTGTGGGCAACCCGGTAGAGGGGAATCGAAAAAGAGGGGGACGGTGGGGATGGGAACGTGGTAAGGAGGAGGCGGCGGATGTTGTGTTCTTTGACGCCCGGAGGTGGCACAGATCCAACGTGGAGTATATTTGCATAGCATTGTGGCGAATTGTTGCTTTGTAATTTTTAATTTGTCGGACGAGGAAGGAGTTCATTGTTTGCGGTGTGTTATTATCAAGATATAATAAAGTGGTCATGGTGATATTGAGTAATAAGGTTAATGGAAAAAGTGAAGGCTGGCCCGGTTGCCTGCTTCGACCAGGGAATAGTGCGAAGAGAGGGATCATGACAGTTCGCAGATAAGTGCAGAAAATCTAGTATGTTTTTCAAGGTCTCATTTTGAAGTTGTTTATGGTCCAGTCGTTCTCACCGAAATCCAGAAGGTTTAGAGGTTGGTAGCTAAGCTACGAGACTTGCACCTGTCTTGAAAGGTGACACAGCTTGTGTCTCTTCATCTTGATGTTCGTTATTTCCGGCGCTAGAGACTTAAATAAGTTGTGCTCGGCTTCCCCGAAGTAGACTCAGTAGATTTTATTGCGCGGCTCTGTAAATTGTACACGAGGAGAACCTGGACAATCTCCTTAGACGCCATGAACACAGCATCAAAGTCAAGCTCAAATCCAAATTCAAATAAAACATCAAAATATCTAAGTTCACGTAAGAATACCCTGGACTCCCAACAGAATGACATTTGGCAAGATAAAGTAAATCAAATATAATATAAATTACTTCCCGCTCCAGTTCGTCATTATCACACCCTTCATCGAGATTCTTGCATGCCAAGAGAAGTCCACGCACTCGCGCCCATACAATTATATTGTTTCAAAAGGGGTACCAGATTCACGAACTTTTGGTAAAGAGAGGGGAAGCTTCCATCCACCATTCTTGTTTCTATACTTAAGTGTGTGTGCATCAGTCAGCGATTCATTGGCCGAGAACTTGCATGGGCCACACACAATTTGTTCAACAAAGAAGGAGCTTGGGGGCAAGGGAAAATTAACATAAAAAATGCAGAAGGTCGTCATTGAGGTTCCTGTATTGTAATTTACCGTTTAAAGCCATATATTACAGCCATGAGTGATCCTCCCGTAGTGCAGAAGCCACGCCTTCCTAAATGGGCAACGGGAGTTCGTTAGAAATGCCGTATGGGCTGCACGCAATGTGACATACGAGTTTCATCTTCGAATCCTGATATATACCCCTCATTCAGATATTGAGAGCATTCAATGATTTATTAGTGAAACGAATGAAAAGAGCAGGTAGAAGATTCGGGAAGATATTCGGAAATAGTTACCGACCCGTACAGGCGTTGGAACGGGATGGGTGCTTCCAACCTTGTAAGAAAGGAACAATGCTCGGTAGTATCATCCACACAGGATATTAGAATCCATCCTCAATTCTGTCTCTGCAGATAGATAAGCTTGATACACTCCTGCCTTAGCTGCTGACACCCTTGGCACTTCGGTGGGCGAACCGAGCTGTTTCTCCCAACTAAGTCAACTTCAAAGCCAGACATTACGAATGGGACGGTGTAAGAACGCCATGCATCGGTTTTCAGATGCTGCTAAGGAACTTAATCTCACAGAGTGCTTTAGCTCAAACTCAACTGAATTGGCAAAGACTGTTTGCGGGACTACTAAAATAATCGTAGTACTAAATCAACAAAATCCGAAGTATTTTTTGAACTCATTTTTGAGGAGGCCTTACTCCGCAGCACGCTTTGGTAACTACCAGGGAAAGGAAAGTACTGGTACTGGGTCTCGCCCCGAGCGTGTCGGGTCGGAAAAAGGATTGGGGAAGCAATTTAATTGCTGCAATCAATCTTGCCTGACCGGCGCTAATTATAAGCGTGTACAGAATGCTCACCGAAACGTCGTCATTGTCGCATTCTTCCTATCTCGATCCGCTATCTCCCCCCTATCAAGACCTACCTCCACGTGTCACCGTTGCTTCTTTCGATCCGGCGCCCCTTTTATTGGAGGACATTCTCAATCTTTTGTTTTCAGTCGGCGATCGAATCCATTTTGCTTCTTTTTGATAATGCGGAGGGAGTCAAAGGACTCACCGAGTTGGGACTAAGCCGCGATGATGCGATGTGAACACACGAGACGATGTGGGAAGACGACGGTAGGATCCGAGAGGATTATTGGGGTCAGTTTATCAGCGTCGCAATGATAAGGTATCATCACCAGGTGGTGTCTCAGAATGTAATCCAACAAGGAAATGTTTATTCTTAGTGCATCTGGAGGATTACTCGGTGTGGAGCATCTTGGCAGTGATGGTTGGGGTCCGTCCTGCCGTCTGAGGGGTTCCCCGTATTTTCTGCCCTGTAGCTTACCCCACGTTTGCGGGGAACATCGTAGCTACTATACGATACCAACGGGACTTGCTATAGCCCTAAGGTTAAAGAAAATATCGAGCGAGAGAAGAAGCGAGATCAAGCCTACTACTATTTTAATTCTCTAGTCAACTTGAGCACTTGTCGGCTCAAAATTGCGTGCTGGAGCTGCCGCCATGGGCAAGCTCTTGCCCAGCGGTATGCGGTGCTCAAAGGAAGGTGAGATAATAATCTCACGTCATTACTTCCTTAGGTCTCATTCTAAAGACAGGGCCGGTGGATTTTCCGTCCAACAGATCGCACCCGTGCTGTTCTGAACTTCTTCGATCTCGTCCCCCCTAAAAGTTCTCGACCACGCCTCCACCAGCTCCTCCACCGCAAGTCAGCAACTCCATTCTAAATCCGTGTGTCAGCGGAATTCATCCTATCTCAACGTTACACAACGACTTCCCAAACTCGATTCTGGACCGTTCTCCACAGACTTGTCTCCTGCCTCTTCGATCCGTGCACCGAAGGACCCCGAAGAATGGCAGCGCCTGCCGCTCCGATGATACCATCGTACATCAGTTTTTGATAAAGTCACATCATCCGGAATCCTTCTGTGACAACGCCAAAAGTCTTGCAAGCACGTGCTGTGTTGCCCAGAAAAGAAAGGTTCTTCTACCCACCCTCTCAAGACCTCCCGAAATTTTGAAAAATTCGTGTTGATGTGACAGCGGCAGCGTGAGCTCGGGAGCGAGCATCAAAACCGCTTGGAGCGCCACCCTAAACGCCACAAACTGCTCGTCCCCCCTGCCCCACGTCCCCCAGTTATTGTTATCACATCGTGGGGTAACGTCGCACAAAAAGGGGGACCCCGAAGCCGGAACAGGGGTTTACTGGCACAGGACAGCTGGGGCTGACGAAAATCATGGCGGGGAGTCCCGATGCTGGATCATTGCGGGGTGACGCGATTATTTTGTCCATGGGCCGGGAGACTTGTTTCCCTCTCACCGAGTAACACCGGAAGCAAAGCAAAACGCAATCAACATGCCATTGTTACGCTGTGCGCACTTTGGAAACTTGCTCAACGACCCACAGGAGCAGAAAAGTGGTCTTTGAGCTCTTGCCCAAGGAAAATGGTAGGCAACAATACAGTAGTCACAACAAAGTGAAATATCAATACACACCGCCCCAAACTTTCCCATCAAATGCGACCGGAAGGAGAGAAATCGGAAGAAAGACGGCTTCCCCCTTTCAGGCATCCAGAAAACTTCCAAGAACCCAGGATTCTCCCACACCTGGTCAAAGGTCAGTGCATTGCAGCGTCTTTTCATTAGGGGAAGCGGCAGTGCCTCGCCTGAATTCTACCGAGCTTCCCTTTGGCTCTCTTGATGCCCTCTCCAAAGCACGACCCGGTAAAAGAAAAAGTCTGGTACGCCTCCTCTATACCCCAACGTGCATTAGTTGAAGATATATTGGCCGACGTAGCGAGTTCAGGGGAAGGAGAGGCCCTGTGTAACACTGAGACGGGTGTTCGGTTTCGGAGATACTGGACGAACTGAAGTGCTCCGCCGCATAATGCTGCGTCTGAGGTGTGATTGTGAATCTGACTCTGATCTGATTGCGGCGACAAAACCGTCATGTGAGGAGATCTAACCGGATGCTCAAGACAGGGGAGCTCAGAACTTCTGAGAACCGGGCCGCATTCCCGAACGTCCTCAATCTGGACTTTTCACGCGGCATCTGGACCTGAGACATCGGTATCTGCTCGAGGATGAGCGAATCTGGAACACGGACGACAAAATTTCTAAAGGTCACAAAAAGAACGGAGTTTGACGTTGCTTTGCTGATTGCGCGAAGGATTCCGTTTTACACGGCCGTCGGGCAGCGGATTAGCGAGCGCTTTGTGTGACTTCAGAGGAGTAACAAACGTGTACCACGTTCTGCAAGTAGATCCTGGATTCCCAAGCGCTGATATAATACATGTGCTAATGTGTGGTGATACAGCTCAAAAAGAACCGTTGTGGCGGTGGTGCAAATAGCAATTGATCTCTATCATTGTGGGTCAGCTATTAAATCCACAAATTGCGCTGGCCCTGAAGCATGGTATCAGATGGCATGAAGTGCTGTGCCCTTCCTCACCACCGTCATACTGTTACCCTAATTCTCCCGTTTTCCAAATTCTCACCGCTTTCCGATCAAGGTATCATCTCGTCTCTCGTCTGCTGTGCCAGTGCAAGCAATAAGCCTTGTGCCTAATACTTCTCCCTCCCTGTCTGTAGTGCCACACAACGATGACTGTGCGCGGTCCTGGTGTGTGGCACGGCTGGAAAAAATCTAGCTGGGCGCAAAGGCCAGACCTGATCTGCATCTTCTGCATCGCGGATGATCAAACCTCCCCTCAATACACGACAGGCGCCGAGCTGTGCCGCTATCATACGCCGGGCATACCATTGTTGAGTGTGGGGGTAAAATCAGGGGTAAGCAAGTTGACAGAAGAGAACGCGAGGAAAATTCAGAAACTCTAGAAAAGGGGTCAGAAAAGGAGGCAGCCCACGTTCCGAGGTATTGAGCGGGGAATTTGAAGCGATATTCCTATTTTCTCAAAACCTCTCGTATACGGTGAACTGTCACGACATGAAATACATGTGCCGTGCGATGTGTTTATTTTTGGTCTTTGTTTCGTGGGAGCTAGCCCGTGACAGATAAATAGCAGTAACTGCAAAGTTGTATGCATGTCAGGTGCACGATATACGAATTCAATAACGCAACTGGGTCTCTCTTCTTCTCCCTATCTGATTGAAAATTTTGGATTCCTAAAATAAGTATCGCTTAAAGGATAAAATTCCTCCTTGCCTTACGCCCTTTAATATTTACCAAAGTTGCAACAGAACTGTGTTCATTTGGAGTCGAGCATGATAAGGATGCATGGCATGACAGCGCAGGGCAGTGCATAGCATGACATGGTACGGTATGACAGGCGGTGAAGCTTTGAATAAGGGTGTAGAGATGAGATGGTAATGTGAGCGTGAGGGTACGACACGTGGGCAGAAGTGAGCAATCCTGGGGGAGTGGGTTGGGACACGCGATGTCACTCTGAGATGTGGGATGTGTGGAGAAGAGATAAGGTTGAAATGAAATGTTTGGGGACCTTTAGACTGACAAAGCAAGAGATAAGAAGACGGATTCTTTAGGCTATTTGAAGAAAGACATAGACACGACGCTGATGACGACTCGAACGAACAAGCTCTCCAAAGGATGCGGTACGATATTGTGGCTTTCACAGTACGTCCGCCTTGCACAAATGATTCTTGGAAGTCAAGTCTGGGAATGCGGTCGCGTGCAGGGTGTGAATGGGAGTCTGCGCCGTGTGTTGTGGAATCAATGCACAAATCCCCGACTCCGAGGAAGCAGCGTTCCATTCTGTCAAAACGCACCTTCGGAGGATTCTTTTCATTCACTTTGCCGCTTCTTCTGTAAAAATCCCGGATTTGGGGAAGGTGGTTTCCGGCATCGGAGGGAAAATAGGTGACCCTGGTTCCGAGGAAGCAGCCTTCCATTCTGCCATCGGACCTTGGGCAATACCGTTTGACGTCCCGAATATCGAATCAGAGAGGGTGAAGGTGTCATTTATGATGAAAAAGAGGGTTCCGGCACGGGCCGATCCTGGTCATGAGCAAGTACCGAACACGGGTATGTGCCATCATTGTACCCTGTGGGGGTTCAGGCCAGCTCGACTATTTGCAATAGCTGAGAGTGAAGGGTAGGTATATTTTGTGGATGCGTGAAGTAGTGCAAGGCTCCAAAACTTTTCGACATTATATCCAAATGAGAATGCACGGTGTATTTAGCACATGGAAATGACTTGGGTATCGAGCCCTTTTCTAAAGTGCGGCTTTCTCACAGGCTCTCCAAAATTTGGGGTGGACACTTCCTAAATAAGGCCCTTTCCTTCTCAACGCTTTTGATACAATGTCAAAAGTTGTCCAATAGAAGAGCTATAAGATAGGTCCTTTTCCAAAATCGACGATCTTTCAAGTTTCTGCTCCGCGGAATCACAACACTAGCTTTTAATATCGTTTTCAAACAAAAATTATCGGCATGGTAATGTGCCTTTTGACACTCTCAGGAAGATGCTTTGTTGGCCTTTGAAGCACAGTTCAGAAGACGCAAATAATCAGCGTCTCGATTGTGGTGTTAAAAAAGCTCAAGTCTGCTTGACGGTTTTGCGAGAATGTCGTCTTCAATCACTGCTCTTGGGTTTCACAACCCCTCCATGTTTATAGCTCGCAGTGCTAGGACTTTTATTAAACGCACCGCAAAAGCCAATTTGACTGTGAATTGCTTCGTTCCGTTGAAATTATTGAAAGACTTCCGAAGCCTTGGAACTTCTGTTCCCAATCAACTCGGGTTCCTCGTCAAATCCTCGAGTTCGGAATGTTCTTGAGTTTGAGCCTCGCCTCGGAATTGCTATACCCCAGGAAAGATATACAGAGGCCTTAGAAAAGAATCTAAACGATGATCGAGTGGGAATTTTCTGAAGCTTTGTGCAGTATGCCGGTTGGAGGGTTTTGGCCTGAAATGGAGCGTGCAAAAGACTTGAACAAAACATTGACCCCTCTAGAAAGCCTAGATATTTCAAACCACTCAGGTTTTATTCAAGTGGACAGTAGGTTTGTGGGGGTTGAAAGTGCTTCCGGGGTTGCTTCTGGGCCATCGTAACAATCACACCTGTTATGGCCTGTTCGCTCCTCAAGCATCATTAATACATTCTTCGCAGATGGTCGAAGGTTCTGATCGTGAGCCATCATCTTCGAAATTAGTCGAAAGTTATTTTTATCACCATGAATGACAAACCACTCTTCAATTTTGTGAGAAGTAGCATAATAACAGAGGTTCGTCCGTTCAGGTTCATCAGGGATCGGCTCACTTCGGAATTCGTGAAATTCCTCAACAGTTGCGCGATTGATTACAGTGACCATTTCAGCAAAAACACAACCTAAGGAGTAGATGTCTGCGGACCTGCCTCTTCTATCCTCATCGACAACTTCTGGTGCACTGTACATTTTTGTGACCCCGAGGGCATATCCTTCAGTAGAGCTCGTAAGCCCAGCGCTAAATTGATGTGCGGAACCAAAGTCTGTGAGAAAAATGTCTTCTCCCTTGCAAATGGCGTTGCTCGGTTTGATATCTTTGTGTCTTATGTTTCTCGAATGTATATAATTGACAGCGGAAGCAAGACAATATTGCCATTTCTCTAGGCGTTGGACATCTTCGATGGGGAACTCGCACTCGCCAACTCGCTCGAGGTAATGACTGAGGTCTTCGTCGCCGGCAGGTGAAATAAGAATACCGAATTGACGGGGCACAGAAGTCGTCTCGTAAGTGCTTACAACTTGAACAATATGCTTGTGTGATAATCCGCGCAAAACTTCAACCTCCTGCTGAATCAAAGGAAGCAACCTTTTACGTGCCATGTTGGGTATTCGGATAACTTTCCTTGCAAGAACCGAGGCTCCACCGTTCCCCTTTTCACGGACTGCATCAACACTCCCCAAAGAACCATGACCAAGTTGTTTAATCGATATGAAAGGCACCGCTTTGTGATTCGGGTATTCGATGTGAGCAAATGCGAAGCTGTTGCAAGATTCTGGCACTAGGGGCTGCAAACCCTTCTCTAAAAATGCGAGAGTCTCAAGGGGGCTCCCCTGTTTCTCGTAAACGCTCTTTTGTCTGGTCAGGGCCCGTTCTTCTTGCCGGGCGATTCCCTTTCCTTCTTCTGTTGATAAGATCGAGATAGGCTGCTGCTTGTCCGCAAACAAAACGTGTGGCCGCCAGAGATCCTCCCGCAAGCTCCGTCTTTCAGTCTCACAAAACTGTTCACAACCATTGCATTTCCAGCCATTGCGATCAGTGTCAACACGTAGCAAGCATCTTGCACACCTCCACCATGCCGAAGAAACAACTCGACTTGCGAGCCATTCCTGTTCTCTCTTTGCGCTCTTGTGCCTTTTAGGCATGTCTTCGAGGTGATTTTCACGCAAATGATCTCTGTAGGCGTCCTTCCGTGAGAAAATATCATCTGCTCTCTTACATGTGGAATAATCGCATGGGAATGATTCATTCTCGATGATGGGTGGATGAACATCTTTGTAGTGCCGTGCTAAATCGGCGAATACATGAAATCGAAATTTGTCATTGCGGTCCCAACAGCTAGGATGTTCGCATCGGAAGACACCCCATTTTTCTTGCGAAAGCAGTTTTTCGTTGAGATCGTAATCGTCCTCCAAGATACTCTCCATTGTAACTTGATATTGAGCGCCGTCGATATGTTTTGACCTTTCAGATCTCGATGGTCCTGCTGATAACTCATTTTCAGCGGAATGGGGTTTCTCGCTCTCCAGTATCGACTGATTGATATGAGAGCCAGAACTTCCGGAGATGTCTAGCGGGTTGCTCTCATTGGCATTCATCCCAGGGTTTCGAAGCGCCTTGTTATATTCGTCCATCAATTCCTTCGGAGCGTGCTTAGAAACATCGATGCCATCCCTCTCTAGATCCACCTTCAATCCCGCCCATTCTAAACCCTCCGCAGAACGGCTGTTCCATGCTAACTTATGAAGTGCGAGCCGGACATCTTTCGACAGCATTGACATTGTACTACCATCGTTAAATTCGTATCAGTTCGATTGAAGCGTGCTGCCTCGGTATATGCGGGGTTCCAAGAGGAGGTTAAGGTGGGGTTGGTCGAATTTCGCGTCGCAATTGCAGTGCCTCATCGAGACTGGGAGAGCGAAGAGGCTTGGGTTGTGGAGATGCTGTGTGATGATGGGATCTGCTTTGATGACTTCGATGAGATTGAGAAGTAAGAAATGCCAAGTATCCGAGCACTATTTTGTATCGCTGCGTACCTCTGAGGATGGCTACAAGTATCCGAGAGTGCTGACAAGTCGCTACCGTGCTGAGCCTTACGTATCTCTGAGTACGCTGCAGCTCAGAAACCAGATGAGTCCAACCTAGGAGTTTATTTCAGAACACTTAAAATCTTTCGAGTTTCTCTAGCTGGCCGTCATTCGCGAAAATTGTAGCGAAAAAGATTAAAAAAAAACATTACAGAACACCATAGTGTAACTCGTCAAACTAGCTATCGCATTCTTTCACGTGGCACGTTTTCTTATTACTAGTATCTCAAATTTTGATACCGTTCCTTTCCCAATGAGTTTTCCACAGTTCATAACCCGACCCAAGATAAGCCCACTAAATAAAGTTAGGAGCCCCCTTTCTATGGAGAAAATTTAGAAAATTAATTAAAGCACTAGTAACCAACCTTGCAATCTTTATTCAGTATAGGGCTAGTCGATTTTAGGCAAGTATGTAGTGGTATTATAAGAAAAAGGTTGCTATCATGGTGTAACTTAATTGCGACATTTTGTACCTGTAAGGTTACTCTAGAGAGCAACCACTGGGCCGGTAAACCTTCACCTTTTCTACTATTTTGCACTGTAATTTGAGAGTAATCTTATAGATTTTTTTTCATTAACATTTAGGCCGAAACTTTAAATTCAAAATGCCAAATAAATACGTCTAAGTTACCAGTCAGAATGTAGAACGAAAGCAAAAGTAAGCACTAAGTGATTTTTGTGCGCTTTTTGAGGGCACGATGAAGAACACAGAGCACTGAAGAAAAGTGAGGCGATTCAAAGCTATCTATGTGGAAAGTATATACTCTGGAGGGCATGGCGGGAGAAATGTTCTAAGCTACAGTGGAGTATATTAACATCTGGTACCTATGTAAAGGTAGCTAAGGGGTAGGTTTATAGGGCCTACTATTCTACGCTTGCTGTATTTTGTATTTCATATGGGCCGTCGCATTCAGTTGACGCACGGCCCTTTTACTTTTCTGACAACCTCAAAACTTCTCATTCTACATATTCTTCGCTATCAATCTCAAAACCCCAAACTCAGCCCGATTCTATTATTGAGACATTTCTTCTTGTTTGGATTCAGTTTCCATCGCGAGATATCTATCTGTGGACCGAGGCTAGTGGCACCATGATCCTCCAAAACTTGTCGAACGAACTCTTGTCGGAGATTCTACTTTACTTGCTATCCGCAGATCGAGTGAACTTCTCTCTTTGCAACAAGCACCTAAAAGGCGTCGCTGAACCCATCTTATACAGTAGCTTCACACAAACCGGCAGCCATGCTCTACTGTCCTTCTTACGAACCCTACTCTCAAACCCTTTTCTATCCGGGTATGTCAAAGAACTTTCGATCACTTGCTGGGATTTCGAAACTCCGGCACTGGATCTTGGAGCAGATTCGTCTTCGTCACCGAAAATGGGGGTGCTCAAAGAATTGGTCACAGAAGAATTTTTCCCAAGGGAAGACCCTAATTATTGGCTCCCACACCTCTTTGAATCCACCCCCAACACTTGGGATGCGATAGTCAGCATCATTCTGCTTATTTGCTTCCCGAACTTGAAACGACTCATTCTTAATTTCGGAAGAGCGGGCGGCTGACTTCCATTTTCTAAAGTGGTCTTGAATCTGGGAAGAGACGGCTCTAAAAATCCGATATCCTTTTCAAAGCTGCGCAACATTTCCCTCTTAAGCTGCGACAATTTGCCAAAGAATGACAAAATAATTGAGCTCCTCCCTATTCTCTTCAAGTTTAAATCAAATCTAGTAATTGCAGTCGAGAGCGTCGATGACGACCCCCACACTCTTCCACTTATGTTTGGGTTTGGAAAGGTCCATTAGAAGATTATTACAGAGGATTTGAACATCATATTCAGCCAAATGTCTTCAGATTTCTCGGCTGCATACTTCAATGCTTTTATTCCCTTAAACGCTTTCGTTATCAACACTGCGATCTCTGGGACGCCAGGGCCGAGCCTCATCTTCTTGTTCCTCTCATTATAAAAGAAAAACTGGCAAATTCCAAACACTGCCTGGAACAGCTCATCCTCAGTGATGAAGACTACGATTGGGGAGAATACGAAGAAGAAGATGATCAAAAAATTCCTTTTGGATCTGTGGTCGAATTCGAGAAACTTAAGATTATGGACGTGGACATTTGTATGTTGGCTAGGATATACTCCTATCCAGATATCTTAGACATCCAATTGGATGAGCTTAATATCGAAGAGAGAGTAATCCAAGGCACAGAAACCCAAACTTCGATATACAATCAGGAGCAAGTTTCACTATTTGTTAGTGCGCTACCACCGTCTCTGGAGCACCTCACGATTAGAGAGTGCCTTGATTCTGTATGGCTATGCCTTGATGAACTGTTTAACAACTCTGTTATCCCGCCAAAGCTCAAGGCTATTAGGGTAAGATTTCACACAAACTTTCTTTATGCCATCGAGTTTGCACTTTTGCCTATTTCATTTCTTGCACTCGTTTTACGGGCAACAATGCTCACTAATGTTCTGTCTAGCTATTCTTCGCGATAAACTATTTAGTAGGAGCCGATGATAAGACAGGCCTCTGCTATGAGAAGCTCGCTCTTGAGAGGGGTGTAAATCTCACACGATACGAGAAAGAGGAACATCCAGTTCGGGAACAGATTTTGCATGTTCCGACACAGCTAACTTACCTTCAGGGGCAAGGTGAAGAGGAGGGTTTGTAATAGTTAGCCTAGGTTGGTGAGCCTTTTTGAGAATATTTTCCTTAGCGCTAAGCTTGCTTTACACTGTGGATTTGTTTTATGTCCGGCGCTGCTACGGTGATGTCTGGGAGTACGGTAATAGGCTGCATTCTAAAACACTATTAAAAAAATACAGTATCTTATTTACCTAATATTGGGTAATATGGGTCTGAAATTTCCGAATACCTGTTCTCAATAGTGCTTACATTGATTGGATATTTACGATAAAGCTCAAAAATCATAAAGCAGCCGCTATTTCGATACATGTTTATATAGAGAGACAGAAAAGAAATGTTGGTGCTCTAAGATCATCTAGGAGTGTGATGCCTGCCGTTCAGTGCACACAGTCCTAAGTTCTAGGGACCTCTTAGCGAACAGTCGCAGAATTTCTAGCGCACCGATCCCTGTAGGGTATGCGAAGGATGCCCAAAGATTAGTGTCAGGGACTCTAACTCGTAAGTTTCCAGTGTGCTAAGCTTCTCTGGTGCACATAAAGACGTGCGCAACAGGGGGAAATCGTCAGCAGTTTATTTATAAACTAGCAAAATGAAGCCCACAAATGAAAAAAGTCTCTTTATTTTCGCAAAAATCTTGATTAAACTGCGTAGTTCTAAATAGCGACTGGATTACCGAGGAGGTATGCTCGAAGACCCTACTTTTAACTAAACAACTGCGCTATAAATTCAATTATATATTAATTCTAGATCATAAAATTAGCTTTTGCGGCAGCTTTCTGATGGTTTGATCCCAGTTGGTTAGTTACTACTATAGCGTTAAGTAGAGTGAAGTTGTTCTAGAGTAGGGATTTAGCGATCCTTCACTGAAATACAGAGATGAGACTGCTGAAGTTCTAGCGCTTAACCCCCTGAAATCTATCGAGCCTTTTCCTTTCCACGAGGCACAAATCCTCGTAACTTTGCCACACTCGTCTCATCGTGCACATTTGTCAAAGACTATACACATTATGATATATCTGTTCGAATTAAGTAGCTTTATAAAAAAAAATACTCATCATTTTTTTCTTAAAGTATAAACAGAAAATAGTAAAGTTTCCTATCGGCCAAAGCAGCAGCTTGTCGCAAACTACTGTATTTTCTCTTCCGTACATAAAGTCCAGAAATTTTGTTTTCATTTCTTTCAATGATTTGTATTATACTATAAAATAAAATAATTTCGCATTCAAAAACCAACTATTGCGTACGCTGCGTCAGAATGAGGTTATTGCCATCGATCGGCGATTGGTTAGAAGGTTCTTTGCTAAAATATAGCATGTAAGCCCCCACGGTTGAGTTCGAAGTCGCTAACTCTCAGCATGTTAGCCCCTGTAAATTAAGCCACCAATCCTGACGTTTTCGATGATTTGTGTCGTGACGTCACCGAGAACACTTAAAATTAATTAAATAACCACGCATTTGAATGAAGATATGCATGCACAAAACAAACAAAAAGAACGTTCACTTTACATATTACTCATTATATTTGTTGCGATATAGTACTTTGGGCTTATAGTGATTGATGCTTTCGTGGCACGGTCTACTAAACCTTCAAAAAGCCCTTGTGAATTCTAACATAATACTACAAGATGCGGCGTTAGTTGGCAACTCGGCGCATGTATTGACACCTTTCTTT
Organism: Cudoniella acicularis; assembly: GCA_013054445.1. NCBI lineage: Eukaryota > Fungi > Ascomycota > Leotiomycetes > Helotiales > Helotiaceae > Cudoniella > Cudoniella acicularis. Next base: position 22,381 of record JAAMPI010000437.1, read on the forward strand.
CTCATGAGATGTAAGCACTTGAGGAGTAGCAAACCATATAAGCAGGTACACTTTAAAACTGCGGTTAGGCTTTCTCGCATTTAACGAAACACATGTTAGAAAAGGTCTATAAAATATGGCAAGAAAAACATAATTACATTACGAATACAGTCTACTAAGACTGCCATGCGTTCCTACTGCATTCAAAACGAAAGCCCACAACTTCAAAATCCACAATGAGTCTAGAATGAGTCGTTCCAGCTCCCTCCCCACACGCCCACGGACAAGCCGTAACAAAGCCTCTCTCCACCCCATTTTCGTCCACTCCACCAGCACCATACTGCTCAGAAACACCGCCATAAGTATATCCCTACTATTCCCCGGCATAATTCCAAATCCACTCCATCGTATTGCCAACAGCCACGTACGGTAACTCAGAGTCCATGCTAAAATCGCCGTCGTTGGTGATATTGGGCTTGTAGCCGATTCGATTGCATTGGTGGTTGTAGAGTGCATTGTGGTTGGTTTTGGTGAGCCAGAGGAAGGAGAGCGTGCACTGCGTGTTATCGGAGGAGAATACGCAGAAGGGTGGTGCAGGGCTGTTGGGATCGGCTTGGCCCTTGATTGTGGTGGTGGTGGTATTTAGGGCGCTGATGTTGTCACTGTCGGGAGTGGTGTTGAGGGTGTTTATGTTCATTCCCGTTGCTTCGAGGGGAAGTGTTGCTACTGAGATTGAAGGGAGAAGTACAAATAGTATGATGCTGAAAATATTCAGCATCTTTGAAATTTTGGGTGGCATTTCTTTTGGCTGTGGCTGTAGAAGACTAGAAGAAATCAGCCAGATCTTGATGAAGTCAGAAGTTTTGTCGATTTATTTCGGGGTTTATGCTGATTTGCGCGGAAAAGTTTTTAATAACAGTATGATTTCCGCGAATAGGAAGGAGCTTTTTAAGGGCCCTTATTACTGTTCAAATCCCATTGTTCTGATACCTCTGTTAATAGCCTCTGTTTTCGCCTTGTTAGAGAATTCGAGGCCCGAGAGAACGAAGAGCTCTGCGAAAGGACAAGAAAATCTCACATGGAATTCTGACAAAGAAACAAAGAACTATTCAATTTGTATGAAGCAGTTAGTACTCTATTGTTCTAAATTCTTCAGGAAATCCTGTCTTATCTTTGATGCTGGGTCAAATTAGTGCTCTCTTGAATGTATTCTTCATTTTTATTCTGTGTTTTATGAAGGAACAAGCGTAATATGTTTGTTTAAAGGCAACTTCTATCCCATTCCTACTTTCAAGACCCAACGCAAGTCTTTCTACAATATATAGTCGAAGACCTGATCACAGCTTTCAAGAGTTTTGAACCCTTGAGTCAACCTCACTATGATGTAGGTAGCATAAGCCAAGACTTCTTGCCATTGTCAACAGTGTGTAAAATGATTTTATTTTGATTTAATTAGTAGCTACTAATCAAATCAAATCAAATCAAAGAGTCTAGAAGCTAATTAAAATTAAATAATGAATATTTGATTTGATTTAATTAGTAATTAATTATTCCAGTCACGTGAATAGATAAATAGAATCTTATATATGTAGGCTTCTTTATAAATATAAGCTCTTAGAATCTATTTTTACATATATAGAATAGAAGCCCCTAAACTAGAAAAAGAAGATAACTTGATATTAAGCTTTTATTTCTATTTAAGGCTCCCTTCTCTCTTTAGCCTCTACCTAACCTAAGGTATTAAGGTTATAACCCATTAACCCCTCTCTCTTCCCCCGCCTATCGCTTCCCCCTCTCGATCCTTCCTTACTCTCTAGAAGCACTTAGATAGCTAGGAAAGAATAGCATATAATAATTAGTTAAATGAAAGCCTAAATGTTATATAAAGATTTAAAGAATAATAAAATAATAAATATCATAGACTTAATTACTAAACTAATTTAATTGGTTATTTAAATCAAATTAAGTAGGTCTTAGAAAGTACTAATAAGATTCTAATCAAGAATAGTTGATTTGATATAATTCGTAATTAATTACTTTGACTATTTCTTTAATACACTGTTTCTTGCTGAGTTGGGCATTTCTTGGGGTTACATAAAAATGATTTAATTTAGCCTATTGCCCAAGCGAGGCAAAAAAGGGGGAAGTTTTTTTTTCTTATCCGAACAAAACAAATTGCGGAAATTTGCTGCTTATTTATTCAAGGTGTTATTCCCTTGGTACATGTTCACCAACTCTTAATGTAATAAAAGACAGCAACCTAGAAATTCTCGAATCATGTGACTGACCAAGGGGCAGCAAGACGGTAAACTAATCGACTGTTCTGGTTTAGCGCAATACGATCCCTACCACATTTCCTCGCATAAATCAATTTCAGACAACTTCATCATTTCCAACATTAAAACGTATGGATTATGGCAGCACGGAAGCCACATAGAAAGTCCAGAGCGGGCTGCATGACCTGCAAGAAGCGACATGTTAAGGTTGGTATCACTTAGGATAACATAAATGTACTTCCCATCCCCCTTCAAGCGTCGCTGATCTTTCACAGTGTGGAGAAGAGCGTCCAAACTGCCACAATTGTCTCGAGTATGACCTGGATTGTCGTTTTCTTCAAACTGCCGCTGTCTCTCTAAAGGAGCCCTTGAAAGAATCATTATCATCAGATTCTTCTAGCTCGGCGAATGACCTGTCGAGAATCCCCGTTCCTGCAGCTGGCATAGGAGCCAACTTGAATCCGGGCAGCGACGACTTAGAAGTCTCTGACCTAGAACTGATTCATTTCTTCTCGACCGTCACTTATGCTACCATGTCGAATGTGCCCGAGGAACAAAAGCTCTGGCAAAGTACCATCGTTACCTTGGGGCTGCAGCATAAGTTTCTCCTCCGTGGACTTTTGGCTCACGCTGCCATACATCTCAGCTCTCTGAAATCATCTCCTGAATCAATCAGCTACATGATTAAGGCGTCAACGCATCAAGATATTGCGCTTGCTCAATTCAGGAAATCGCTGGAAACAATCACAGCCTCGACCTTTGACCCAGTCCTAGCATTCTCTTGCCTTCTGCCAATCCACTCAATTGCGTTAGCAGCATGCGCGACTGCACGGCCGATCAACGAACACGAACAAGACAGCTTGTCCGAATTCCTGAAAGCCATACGACTGTTCCGCAGTGTCAACATGCTATTGCTCCCCTCTCTATCCGTTCTCACGACAAGCACTATACTACCCCTGCTTCAAATCACCACCCAACACCTTCCAGAAGCAGACACATATCCCGGAATCTCCAGTCTCCATCTTCTAGAAGCTTCTTTCTGTTCGCCTCGTACCTCAGCACTTAATTATTCTAGCAATGGTACCCTGCCACACCCTGCCCCGGGTCGGAACGAAATACTATCCGAAACATTCAGGGAGTTACGCCTTGCATTCGCTCGCACAGCCCACCCCTCTTCCACGTCCCGCTTCACGCTCGGCATTGTGTTGATATGGACGATCGTCATACCGGAAGGATTTATGATGTTGGTGGATCAACAGGATCCAGGTGCCATGGTGCTGTTAGCTCATTTTGCTGCGCTGTTATGTTGGTATGAGGGAATATGGTGGTTGAGAGGCTTGGGGAGTAGTATGGTTCGAATTATTGTGAGCATGCTGGGAGAGGAGTGGAATGACGTGATGGAATGGCCCAAAGGGGTGGCCGAGAGGGTGGTGAGGGAGAGGGAAATGGTTGGATGACGAATGACGGTAAGAAAGGGCTTGGTAGACAGCGGTTTTGGGACAATAGCATGTGAAAGGCAGAAACAGGTTGTTGAGAATTTGGTTAAATCCAGGTAAGCGCAGGATTTTAAATTATTCATGAGAAAATCAAATATCTTGACTTTTTATACGGAATGCAGTGAATGTATGTCCGTGAAACTTTTCAAACCCTCGAACAGAAAATTTCAATCCAGCTCTAATCCCACGCGACTGATAATGGACGAAACAAGAGTAAGTATGAAATACTAAAATGGAAGATAACCGTCCATCAGCCTCTTCACCCAATTCTAATACCCCCAATCCTTTTAATGGACCTCCTCAATGACTTTCGGCTTCAATTTTCTGAGGAGAGACCCGAAACTCAACCCCTTCGGGACTCTCGCCAACCAATACAACCCCACCGCTGCGGTGGCATTGAAAATCACATAGGCCCACATAATGCCAAAATTCCTCCACCTCTCACTGAATTCGGAACCGATGCTCTCCAGGAAAACATTCGTCTCCGCAATCGAGCAATACAAGCAATCCGCTACAGCGTCAGGATTGATGACAGTTCCTCCCACTAGCTGGATATAGGGAGCCATGTATTGGGCGCAAGTTTGGTTAGCAAATGGACTGATGCTGACGAGCTCGGCGGCCCCGCAAGTTACTGGAGCGTTGGCAAGGCTTGTTGAGAGGAATGCAGAAAGGAGGTATGTAAATGGCGAAACGCGGTACATGAATATCCAGAAACGGGGAAGGTCGTCTTTCGTGACCAATACTCTGCATCACTTGTCAGTAATATGTTCAAGACCCTGAATAGATTGAATGTAGATGAAGGGAAGATTACCCGCAGAAGATTAGACTGAAAGCAAAAAGAATGACAGCAATAATAGCTCCAACCTCGGCCGTTTCCACACCCGCAACGACCATATTCGTAAGTGTGCTTCCGAACATCATGAATACCCAAATGAGCAAGAACATCAAGCCACCTCTCGATACCAGTGCATCAGTCAATTCCGCATTGTGATACATACCGATGGGGTAATACATGCAGAGGAATATTATAACAGCGGCCAAGCTTGACCACGGAATCTCGACAAGAATATTGGCCAGCATGAAAGCACCCCATGAGTAGGTCTTTGAAGGCCGCTCACGAGCTTCGTAAAGTAGACGCTGGGTTACGAAGTTGGGCATCGCTTGATAGGCCATGAAGACTTGGATCATGAGGAGCATGAAGAAGGAGAACATCTGGTTTTGCAGCCCTTGTAGGGAGAGAGCCTCTTTGAAGAATGATAAACCAAGGAACAAACCCTGTCTGAAATTAGCATGTTCAACATAAGTTAGAATTTGAACTGCTCGCCGTTGCGGTACACAACCCGAGTTTGGCGTAGATGTAGGATGGATCTCGCCAGTATTGCTCAAACGCTCGCTTCAGACACATGTAAAGTTGGAAGTGGAATGAAGAAGCGAATGACCGAGACGATGATGAATTTTCCTCTTGCTGGGTTGTTTTTGGAAGCTTCTTTTGCATGTCGTCAAGATCTTGAATGACGGAGGTGAATTCCGTACTTTCACGCCAGGTCTGGACCCAGTCTCGATCAGCGGTTACCCCAGGAGCTGCGCCAATGACTTCGAGCATCCATTCCGCTGGGTTTTGTTGTGGTTCGCAATGCTTGGCTCCGTGTCTTTCAAAATAGCTGATCATTTGTTTTGCATTTGAACCTATGTCTCCAAAGTAGACCGTCCTCCCCCCATTGGCGAGGAGTAGCAAACGATCAAACTGTTCGAACAGGATTCCTGAAGGCTGATGAATTGTACACAGAATTGCCTGGCCGTTGTTGGCCAACTTTCGAATTAGCATCGTGATCGACCAAGCTGTTTGGCTATCGAGCCCAGAGGTCTGCCAACAAATCAGCAATATGTATTTCCCCTAGTAGTAAGTAGGGAGGCAGCAAAAGCCGGGAGGATAAAGCATCTCCTTAAAATAGGGAATTAAGAGAATGAGACAAAGAAACAAGTTACATACCGGCTCATCCAAAAAGAAAAGCAATCCGGGCTTAGCGGCCAATTCGACTCCTATGGTGAGCCGTTTCCGTTGTTCAACATTCAGACCTGATAGACTTAAGCAGCGAAACATAACAAGAGTTTTGGGACTGTATACCTTCTCCTGGGACGCCCACCACAGCATCCTCATACGCTTTCATCTCTAACAATCGAATAACTTCCTCGACATATGCCACCTTCTCTTCTTTCCGGACGCTTGCTGGTTGTCTCAAGAACGCACTGAATATCAAGGCTTCTCGAACTGTGGAGGTGGGTAAATGAACGTCCTGTTGTTGTACATAGCCAGTGTCTCTCTGAAATGAATTTGATCTTCGGTGTCCGTTAATTAGGACGTCACCAGAAACGATGCCAACATCTGCTCTGTCTGCTAAGACATTGAGAAGAGAAGTCTTGCCGGCTCCAGTAGCACCCTATATAGTCAGATTGGATCCGAAGGGGATCTGCTTTGAACTTACCATCAGCGCAGTCAAAGTCCCTGGCTTTACCCAACCATTGACATGATCAAGAATGACCCTGGGTTTTCCTTTGATGGGGACTTGATAACAAAGATCCTTCCAATGGAACACGGAGATCTGACGTTGAATCCCCAATATCTCTCCAGATGATGGTGCTTCACTTGAGGCTCTAGCCGGCAAGCTGTCGCTCGTACGTTTGGTTTGTGATTCTTCGTCGCGGGGAGATTTGGTTTTAGCGACATATTTATGACCTCGATGAAATATCAAGACCTCGCCCTTCGAGATTTCGAAAAGCAAGTTCTCAGCTACCAAGAGGTATACGAACGAGAAGAATAGGATAAATGTGATGAGTATTCCGAAGTTTCTGGCATGATTAGCTTCATTTTTATTCGAGGAAATCGTGGTTCATACCGCCATAGATGACTGTACTCATACTTATAGACGCTACTTATATAAGTGTCACCATTAACAAAATTCGAACCAGGAGCACCACCTGCCACAAGGCAACTTCTTTCCGTGCCAGTAGCATTGAGATAATCTAGTCCTGCTGGGATGAATTGCGCACAAGGGAAGTTGCGATTATGGAATTCGTTGGCCATAAGTGCCTCGAAAGCATATGCAACGGGGTTGAGATAGTTGAGCCATCGTAACAAACCTTGCATGCTGCGAATTGGTAGGACAAAGCCAGTGTAAACGATCAAGGCGATGATGAAAAGAGCGATGGGCGCCATGGCTTGCGAGAGTGTTCGAGAGACCTGAGCAATGGTACGGAAGATCATCGACATAGATAAAGTGCAAGTGAAAGCAAAGAGAAGGTATACAAAAATGGGACCTGCTTCGCGGCGCAGGTCTGCCATGAAGTAAAGGGGGATATTGAAGGCTATGGCACAAATGACCTTGGATGGGAACTCGCAGATCATTGATGCGATGGCTTCTGAGAGCGGATGGACCAGTGCAAAGGAGCTGTGCTTTTGAACAACTGGGCGAGTGGCATACATAGGTAGAATCTGGAATTGTGTCAGAATTTGGCCCGTTTAGACTGCAGTAGCCATTTACCTCGAGAGCGCTAGTTAGAGCATTGAACAGGACAACAACAAACAACAAAGCACCTCTCCCATAGAAGCTTGCTGTAGAGTCGGGAAGATTCAGGAAAATACTCCCAAGAACCAGAGATATGAGCAAATTTCCAAGGACAGTTATTGTTGTAAAGGTCTTGTCTCCACGGAGCCTTTGAAATCCACGAACAATGCAAATCTTGACTTGCATAGGAACTGATATCGTGTAGGGAGACTGTGCTCGACTGGCATGTATTAGCCGCCAAGTGTGACATCCACGGAATGAAGTCAAAGACTTACGTAGACGAGGCTTGCTGGGCTCTTCGAGAAGCTTTGAATTTCTCAAGATGAATGTTAGATAATGCAAATTGTTGCTCAAAATCATCAATGTCTTGGAGAAGGAACCTTCTGTTCTCGCTCATGGCCCACCTCTGAGCAAACTCATCCGCGGTACGAGGCACTTTGTTCTCAAATCCAGGTGCAATTATTCTTTCACTTGGATTCGTCAAGGATGTCAGGAAGTCAGCTGTGGTTTGCCGAGGGTGACAAATGTAGCCCATGTCAATGAAGTACTTCTTGGCGAATTCTTGCGGTCCGAAATAGATTTGACGACCCTCGTATAACAGGGCCACTTTGTCGAAGATCTGCCAAGGGTCAATATTGATAGCTTGAGATAGCGATTCTAGGGAGCTGAAACGTACATCATACATATCTTGAGAAGCTTGATAGGCGGCAACGAGAGCTGTTGAGCCTGTCAAGCTGCCAGCAATTCCCACTTCAACAAATTAGCACAATGGTTTTCACCCAGAATTGGGAGCCCGGAGCCGGAAGGAGAAGGGAGGATAAAAAGTCCTGTCAATGCGAGGAATTGAGAGAAATGGACAAAAAAACAAGTTGCTCACATGTTTTGACGAATTGGAGGGCAGTGGCACTATCCAAGCCGCGCGTACTATTATCCCAGCATTGAATCTGGCTTTGGCTCAGGAGGACTTCAGCGATACTGACCCTTTTCCGTTCACCCCCACTCACACCACGAATGTAATCGTTACCTATTTTCGTGTCCACTGTATGAGAAAGACCCAATACTGCCATGGCAACATCTCTCATGTGCTCAGCAAAGACGTTTCTAGTCACGCCTTCAAGCCGATTCTTCGGAGTTCGGGCCAGAGCGGCAAACATAAGTGTCTGCCCAACTGTCAAGTGAGGGAAGTGCACATCTGTTTCCGCTTGATAAATTATCTCACCACGAAACTGAGACGCCATATGCTCTCTGCTGATGCCTGATTGTGTTATGTCAATAACATATCCTCTCCGGAGATGGGAACTAGCTGCTGAAAACATACCTTGGTAATTGAATTGTGCTTGTTCGCTCACCCATAGACCATCTGTCTTGGCTGATATGGTCTTCAAGAGCGTCGATACTCCGCTGCCTGGTCGTCCCAGAACCAAACACATTTCGCCAGATTTTACCAAGCCGTCGAAATCAGTTAAAATAGGGATTCTCTCTTTCTGGCGAAAGGAACTCTTCACGACGTCAATAGCGTGAAACCAAACATTCAAAATGTCCTTTTGATAGTCTGTGCGGCTTCCGAATCCAAAGACATCAAGCTCTCGATATGATATTCCAGCAGTCCGTTGGGGGAAACGTTCCGCTTCCCGAGCAACAGCATTGAGGTAAGTTTTCGCCCAATGTTCAGCACTGAATCTTGGAGAAGATGGGTCGAGAAAAGGATCGTGACACTCGTGAAATGGATTGACATTGACCGTCGTGTTTGTTGTTGTGGACATATTTGAGAACTGTCTGGCTAGAACATGTATCCGGTGCTCCGTCTCCCTTGGCAGCTCCATAGTTGGCCGCCTCTTGGAGGATGTCCCAGACATGGGAGATTTAGGAATATCCTCGGCAACATGACCGTTGTTGTGCTCGGTATCAAGGACATTTTTCTCAACGATTGGCATCATCGGGACGCCATATTTGGGCTCAGCACCGCTCCGATGCGTGTCCATAGCTCAGAGGAAAGAGAAATATATCGGAAGAGGAAAAAAAGAAAGAACTTCGTCTAAGAGGGAAATTGAGGATGAGAGACAGAGCGCATCCATAGTTTTATAGACAACAAAGCCGGGATTTCCAGGATCCAAAGCTCCGGGTTCTTCAGCCTCAGAAATCTCACCCTCTGTCTCTTATTCGTAACAATTGTCCGAGTATCCATCATAATGTAACATAAATCGAGACGAAATCCAGAAGAGGCTTGCAGAAAACCTGAGAAAGAACAATATGACGGAGTTGTGTTTGCACATGAAGTTCTGATGTCCGCGCGCACAGATATTTTCTGCCGTACTCGCGTAACGACGTACTCGCGTAATGAAGGAGGGAACCAAGGGGTCAGCTCTCAGGTTGAAATCTAAGGATTGCCAACATAAATAGACTAACGTGTACAATTCTACCTAGATACACCTTGGTTCAAATACTATGTGGAAGACAATAAGACTTTTCAAGCTGAAGTCATCCGCCGTCCTCCCTGTAAGGCTGGTTGGAATCACGTGACCAAGATGTTAAGACTCATTCTACACCTAGGCGGCGGAGATCTGACTTTTTTCTTTGCTTAGTTATCTGAACTATTTACAGATTAACGTCAATAAATTTCTATTTTACTGTTATCAAATTTTCTGGTTGCAGACTATCCTTTTAGTCAGATCATTCCTAAATATCATTAAAATATTTTAACAATGGTAATCTTCCCTTTCCAAATAAATAGGATAAGAAGGCGAAGAGTGCAAACTAATTTATCTTACTTTTAAGTTTGAAAATTGTTAGTCGTAAAACAATGGTGTTTATTGAGTGAAGTATTGTGAATGGGGTTTATTGCACGCGGTCTCTGACGACTCAACAGTCGACCCTAGATTCCCAGGTTGAATTAGTAACTGATTGAATTTTAATTAGGCAAATGCAATAGCCACAAACTAAACTTCAGAATGCGCTTCTAAAACCAGTCTCGGCCCAGCAGTTCTACTACATTCAAACTTCAAAGCCTTCTGAATCAATCTAAACTACAGTTGCGAAGAGGTTTAACCAGAGTGTTGGACACAACAGATGGTTACTCTGCAAGCCTCAATGGAAATTCTGGCACTCTATTGGATCTGAAAACTGAAATTGTTGGCCTGCGGTATTTCCTCGACCGTTGTACGCATAGCATCATGAACTTGTGTAAAACACTCGAAAATCAATAAACAGCTGCTAAGTGAAAAGTGCTAATAATTAGAGAGTCAACATGAGAGGATAGGCTGGATTAGGCTTAGAATGTGTAACAGTAGTAGAGATATTGAGAATGTTATAACGTATTTTGCGACACTGCGCGCATAACGGTCGAGGAGAAGCGAATAAACCTTGTGCTAACTGTACCTCCCCGCAATCACCAATTGCTTACGTACCGACACAGAATATAAGATGCTTATAACCTCAGTCTCAAAATACGAACTCAATTTTCAGTTGAACCTCCTATTTTCCAATTCTGTTTTAATTCTACCGTGATTTTTGAAGAGACAATGAATAGCCTACTTAGCTTCAGAAGCCGTTTTTCTATCTTTCATCGCAATCAAGCCACGATTCAAGTGCTAGGGACCGTGTTGGATTTTCAGCGATGTTCTATTGAATCTACAGAAGGAAGCGCGCTATATATACACTAAAAGCCCCTGTAACTACTGCCTAGAATGTGACTCCTACAGTAGGCTCCAGCGTCTGCCTATAGGTCTTACAGGGTTCTTTAGGCACCAATATCCAACAGACCGCTACCACCAGGCGGCGAAATAATGGAATTGTTCGAGTCTTTTCCGCTGCTTCCCGAAAACATGACCTGTTGCCAAAAAGTGACCTCATTTTTACCCTCGAAGAGTCTCAACGCATGCATCCAAGCATCACGTTTCACCCTTGTCTGAGTACGATTCTTGAGACTTTCAAATCATCAGCGATGTTTCACAGTTCAAAAATAACCTTAGCTAACAAAAGATAGTTACACAGCTTCAGATGCCTTTTTTGAAGCTCTTTGGGAGGTACGTTTACATCTAGTTAATTTTTCGGTATTTGATTTCTCAGTTGACAATGTAAACAAAGTGCGGGGTACAAGCATGCTTCGTGAATCTTGTCTCTGGCCACTCAAGTCTTATCGAGTCTGTTATCAAAGGACAGTGAGAGCGCAAGAGTCACTTTCCCAAAACATACACCTGTCCAAACGAGGTTTGTCGCTATTCACAGTCCAATGATTTTCAGCAACCTCGGCAGCCACAAATTAATCAAATGCGCAGATGGTAGCCCTCTCTATGGCCGATAGCTGGGCTAGAGCAACCGGTCAGCTGCAAGCAGTAATCGTCCACGTCGACGTAGGAACGCAAGCTCTAGGTGCAGCAATGCACAACGCAAATAGCGGACGAGTTCCCATACTGATCTTTGCCGGACTGTGCCCCTATTCAGAAGACAGCGATTTCCGTGGTGCTCGAACAGAGTATCAGCACTGGTTGCAGGATATCCCTGACCAGAAGGCAATCGTTGGCGAGTATTGCAGATATGTGAGTGAGTTTCGTACGGGGAGCGCAGTGAAGAATATGGTTGCAAGGGCGATGCAGTTTGCTATGAGTGATCCGAAGGTGCCAGTGTATCTGGTCGGGGCAAGGGAGGTTATGGCGGAAAAGATCGAGCCATAAGTGCTTGAATGGGAGAAAGATGGAGCTACACCTCCTGCCGCACTTCCTGAAAACGCGGTCTCAATAATCGCTGAGGCGTTGGTGCACGCTAAATCCCTGTTTATCATCACAGGGTACCCAGGATGGAACCACGTTTGTCCTGCTCAACTCACCAAGCTTGCAAACGTGGTTCCAGGTCTCCGTGTATTCGACACAGGTGGCTCTGAGATGTGTTTTCCAGTTTCGCATCTAGCTTATGCAGGATTCCGTCTGAGTTTCGACATAATAATCACAGAGGCAGGTGTGATATTAGTCCTCGACCGTGATGTTCCATGGATCCCTTCCAAGAACCCTCCAAGGAAAGATGCCCGTATTTATTATGTAGATTTAGATCCTCTCAACTCTAAAATTGAATTATCTTTCTTTCCAGCAGACGCAAGGTGGAGAGCGGACAGCTTTACTGCCCTAACTCAAACCAACGACCACATTTCGCGCACAGAAAAACTTCAAGAAGTCCTCCACGACCCGATTTACACAAAGCGCTGGTCGAATCTCGCAGATAAGCACCTTTCAAAACTTGAAGCCTTTTCTAAACTTGCTGTACCCCCAGAAAACGGCATGCTAGACATCCACCACGTGGGAGCAGCAATCAAGAAAGCTGTGCCAAACGATACCGTCTTCGTCGTTGAGGCCGCCACGAATTCAATGCCTTTATTAGACCAGCTCTAAGTTGATTTGCCAGAAAGCTGGATCAACAGCAGGGGAGCAGCACTCAGTATTAAACTCGCATTGGACACGAATGGAAGTCCCAAATTCGTATGCCAAATTACAGGAGATGGGGTATTCTTGTTTACGGTTCCGAGTAGTGTGTATTGGATTGCATCAAGATATGGCATTCTTATATTGACGGTAGTACTTAATAATAAAGGTGAGGTCTGAACTTCTTTTCAATTTTACTTTCATTTCATATTTTGTGGGGGGCATAGAACTTGATAGAAGCATTTGTTGGCTAAAAGTTAGATTGCACGCAGGCTGGAACGCACCTAGACGATCTCATGAGCTTGTTTACCCCGACGGTCTCAGAGCAACAGCATCAAATCAAGAGATGCATATTTCACTTGACCCTCTGCCAGACTGTGGAGGAATTTCAAAAGCGGCAGGTGGAGAGAATTTTCGGGTTTTGCAAGGCGGTGTGTTCATTGGAAAAGCGATAACAGCGACAGAGTTGAGAACCGTGCTTGAGGAAGCAGTAAGAGCGACTGTGAGTGGGCGAGGTGCAGTTTTTGAGGTTGTATTGTATGTGGATGAGAAGGGAGAGAGTAAGGTAAGAAGATGAGGAAGTTAGGGGTCAGCCCCTATTTGGGATCTGAGAATAAGCGAGCTTGAGTGATTCAGGGGTAAGATTAGGAGATTCGTAGAAATCGACACAAATGCCGATACTACCTCATTTTGGTCTAACTAACTAGATCTTAGTAGCTCCATTAGAATTGATTGAAATAACTAATTCTTATCCTTTTTTTACTGATATACTCAACATTCTATGACAGACGCTTAAACCATTTCCTGCTCGCTAAATTGTGGAGTGTTGGTCCCTATAATTTTGGCGAGCAGTCACTGAACTCCAGGGGCTTGCATGCTGTAACTTACGAACCTACGGACAGAAGTCTGTGCGTTCAGGGCATTTTGCTAGGAAATAAAAATCGAAAATTCGTAAATCATAAAATCGTATTTAGTAGAAGTATGATTTTGCTTCTTTAATTATTATTTCTAAAATCGTAAGTAGTAAGTATTATTATTTATTTTACAACTTTGAAGTGATTACGATAACCCTACTTTTTAAAAGGCCTGGAGGCGGGGTCGCGAAGCTGATAAAATACCTGAAAATGCCCCGAGCGCACGGACTTCTACGTGTAGGTTCGTTAGTGAGTATTGTTGCTAACTCGTCAGGTGTCGCAATCCGTAAAACAAATTTTTTACACACACATAACAATCTCGAATCATCTACGAAATGTTCGGGAAGGCCACTGCTGGTTCTTCTTGACCTTCAATCCATTTTTATCTCGCTTTGATCGTTGTGCGCAATTTGAGAAAATTATTTCTGATTGCAGCGACCCTTCGAGTAGAATTCGGGGCTTGCTCGCTAAATTACAGCGAGTCGCCGCCTGAAGATTACTACCACCCACTACATTGTTCTATATCTTACATGTCAGTGAGTCAATAACAAAAGAAAACACTATGTTTTTAAAAATTCTTCACTTCAGACTGATACTAAGTGCTACTTTGTTTTATTTCGAAGTATGTCAATCACGCGTTTAGCTAGTGTAATCTTATATTTTTGAGTTCATCAGGGGTAATATAACTAAAAGAATATATTCAAAGAAAGATATAGAATGTATATGTGATGCAATTGTGATTTTTTAGCTCTAGTCTACAAATATAAATCACCGGCATATTTGAGACTCTGACAGAGCTGAAAGCCAGAATAGCGTTGCCACAGCTGCCGCCTATTTCACTACAGGTGCCACGTCACTGATCCCGACGCCTTCGGCTTCAGCTGACTTCCCCCTAGGCATCAACGTAATCTTACCTGCATTTATCTAAAGAAATATATATGTATATTTCCAATTCACATCAGACACTCAATTCTAAAAAAGACATTTTGTTCCTCCAATCGCAACAGCACCATGGAATCTCTAAAAGAAACAAGCATAGCACAAATTAAACCCATTCCAGGGTTATATATTTCGGAGTAAGTAACCCGCCACATAACTCTTCCCTCTAGCTATCAGATACAATTTTCAAATAACTAACAACCACCCTAGTCGTTTCGCCGCACGCTCAAGACTCCTTCTACGCTCTTTAGGCATCACGCACATCCTATCTGTAACTCAGGAAGAGGATGTTCCCCCACTCAATTCTTCCGCAAACCCAAATGCAGATCCCGATATAAAACAAATTCAATATGTAATGAAACATATCCCTATTTACGATGACCCTACGGAAGACATTCTTATCCATTTGGAAGACGCTTGTGATTGGATTCAAAACTGTTTATCGACGTTCTCGCCAACGAACAAGGACAACGATAATGCAAATGAGGCTACTGAAAAGGAAAAGAATGGAGGGGGAGGTGTACTGGTACACTGTACACAAGGAATTTCCCGCTCAGGAGCTGTGATCGTTGCATATCGTACGTATTAACACATTTAGAGGATTTAATCCCTTTCCAATCCGAAACCAGTAGAAAAAGAAGAACTAACAAAAAAAGTAATGCGATCTCTTTCGCTCTCCTGTACAAACGCACTCTCTCTTGCCCGCTCCTCCCGCCCTCTCATTTCTCCAAACCCGGGCTTCGAATACCAACTCCGAGTCTGGTCCTTTTGCGATTTCTCTATTTACAACCTCCCCGATCCCAGTTTCGCATCCGACTCTTCAAAGGAAAAAGAGGAAAAACCAGCATACAAA
>JAAMPI010000438.1:0-37798 GCA_013054445.1 Cudoniella acicularis
GGGGCGCAGGGGACGAGAGAGTTTTGGGGGAAGATTGTCCATAAGGAGGTGGATGGTTGTAGTGGGGAGGTTACGACGACGGTTTGAGATACCCCATATACACTGACTTTTTTGAGGTTGGTTTCGCTGATGAGGAGCAGGGTTGGATAAATGCTTTTTGTTATTGGAGTGATAAGGGATATCGCTTCAGAGACGAAAATAACCCGCACCCGTTGATACCGGGATTGCAGCTAGATGGGGTGAAATATCATGAGATGAATCTGGATAGATATCCTTCTGCTCAGGTTTCTGTGCCTGTGGTGCTGGAGGAGGGGAAGGCGAAGATGGTCGCTGGTGTGGTTGGGATGCAAATTTCTAGCAGTGGTGGACAAGCGTCAGCTAGCCAAGTTCCAGTTGGACCGAATCCTAAAGCTGGAAAGAAACCTTTCTGGAAGAGAATATCGAAATTCTCAGGAAAACATGGAAACAAAGACCTTCTGAAAACGCCGTCTCAAGATCCATCTACAGCTGGGGAGAAGAAACAAAACAAGCTCGGGCCTGCTCAAGATACTCTCCAGCCAGTGTCAGGATGGTGGTTGTTTCGGGTGAAAGAGGGCGTGGATTCTGATGATACTGTCGAAAGACTTTCTCGCTCCCGCTAAGGGTACTAGACTCATCGATTTCTGAGAAATATACATCGAGAATATGCCACTTGGTGCTCCGTAAGATGGCAATGCTATTTTCTAAGGGCTTCTTGGACAAGACACTACATCAATAGATTTCAAGACCTAGTTTGAAGTGAAGACGGTTTGGTGGGGAGCTTGCTAACGTTTGATTGAGTCTTTTTTACAGGCTCAATACTCTGGGTTGGCTGGAGTTGTCTCTTTGACTGTTTTGCAAATTTGTGATGGATGAATAGGCTCGAGATGGGATTTCCTCGCTATCTTTTGGAGTCTTGGACGGTGATTTTTGTCGGTGCAATTGGGATCAATTTCACGGTTTGGGCGTTATTGAATTTCCAAAAAGGCAATGCGTAGGTATGCAATGGCGGAAAACCCAATCATTAAAAAGCGTTGCATTTATGAAGCTGTGCATCTTGTAAGTGTGAAGTGAAAGGGGAGAAAGACAGCGATGAAATCAAGAGTATCCCGAAGTTTCCCCGGCAGGAGCTCCGGAGCGAGCCGCAAATAAGCGATTCTGCCCATCGATTCCCCAAAATGTATCAAAAGAAATTTCCGACCGACTCTCAATCCTAGAATGCTGTGAACCCTCTAGGAGGACAAATACCTACTGTGGAAATGCTAATCCCGAAACCTCTCATTCTCTTCATCGACGCGTACGACAGTTTCTCGAATAACATAATATCCCTCCTCGAAACCACCCTCGATGCGTCTGTACGTACCATTAAAATCGACGACCCTTGCTTCGAGACAGATGATGCTTTGCACAATGAGTTGAGACATTATGCTGCGGTGGTGTGCGGACCTGGTCCGGGACACCCGGAAAAGAAGCAAGATGTTGGACTAATGAAGAGGATATGGAGTTTGGGCGAGCAGGAAACCATACCAGTGCTTGGGATATGCTTGGGATTTCAGACCTTGTGCTTGGAATTTGGCAGCAGTATCAAGAGACTGAAGGGAGCGCAACATGGAATGATAAGGAAAGTTGCCCATGTTGGGGAACTGGGATTGAACAAGGACAACTCTATTTTCGATGGAGTCGGAGAGATCCAAGCTACCCTCTACCAGAGCTTGTGTGCAGACATTGGGCAGGACATGATCTCCGAGAACGGTTGGACTACACAAAAGTGGAATTCGACAGATGAATGCCCTAATCTCGTTCCACTAGCTTGGGTGGAGAGCGATCTCCTCGAAGACAATGACTCTGGGGTAAAGGATAGGCGAGTGCTTGTGGCTGTTAGACACAGGACCAAACCATTCTGGGCCTTGCAATATCATCCGGAATCTATTTGCACCAATCACGAGAGTCAGAAAGTCATCAGCAACTGGTTCAAGCATGCGCAGATATGGAATCGCCAGTGCCGAGTTCAATCAATCCAGCTCAGAGGTCAAGCTCAAGGCCACTCTGCTACTCGTGAGAGTTTACTCAGGACATCAGAGAAATACCGACCAATGTTGAATGGCTCTTCTAATTTCCCATTTGGAAGCCATTTCTCTGCGGATTATGAGACCGAGGAAATATATTACTCTCGAACTCTTGATTTTCAAGGCCAAATATCCGTGGCGGATATTGTTGAAAAGATTCAAGATATACGACATGACCAAATTATTTTGGAGTCATCGAATGCATATGAGAAATCTGTTGGATCAGCCGATGTCAGGGGCAGGTACAGCATCATCGCTTTGGATATCCAGGAGAATCTGAGATTTGAATACACCATTCACAGCAATACGATATTTGTGATACATCCATCTACTGAGATTGGAAAGAAGCACATCACGTCAACTAATTTGCCCCAATTTGGAGGCGTATGGCCGTTTCTTGCACAGTATCTGGAAAAGAGACAAATCAAAAACGGGATTGCTGACTCTCCATTCTGGGGAGGGTTTATGGGATACACAACGTATGAACTTGGTCTGGAAGGCATCGGTGTTGAACCTCGTGGAAAGAGGGAACATAAACGGCCAGATTTGTCTCTTGTTTGGGTTACTCGAAGTCTTGTTGTTGACCATGTCAAAAACAAGATCTACCTTCAGCGATTGGCTTCAGAAGAAGACAAATCTCTTACTACAGCGTGGATGAACGATACAGTTTCAAGGTTGGAGCCAGTTCTTCATGGCCTCGAAGCCAAATCTCCTCCATCAACGCTATTTATCCTTCCTAAGCCAAATCCTCTCTCTATCAACATCCCTAAAGACTCAGAATACGACACAAAAGTCTGCCTCTGCCAAGAATCCATCCGAAGCGGTGACTCCTACGAACTCTGTCTCACTGATCAAACCACCGTAACCCTCCCTCGCCATCAACCTCAATCTCAATCCAACAACCCACACACTCACCCCCTCAAACCTATCAAAACTTCTGACCCCTCCTGGTCACTCTACCGCACCCTCCGCACCCGCCAACCCGCCCCCTACACTTCCCCCGGCCCCAACCAACTCCTCATCAAAAACCACGCCATCGCCATAAACCCCGTCGACTGGGCCAAACAAACAACCGGAAACCTGATGTTCCGCTGGCTCAAATACCCGATCGTTCTCGGTCTCGATGTCGCTGGAGAAGTTGTCGAAGTTGGTCCTAGCACTCCCCCCTCAGCACTACAATTTAAAATCGGAGATCGCGTTGTGGGAAATGCGACAGGCATGGATGAACATGTTAATCGGGCTGAAGAGGGAGGGTTTCAAGAATACACTATCCTCCGAACCCACCTAACTGCACACATTCCCTCCAATATCTCTTACGAAAACGCTTGCGTCATACCTCTAGGTCTCTCCACAGCTGCATGTGGTCTCTTCCTCCCCACTCAACTCGCCCTCTCTTTACCCACCTCTCCAGCACCAAAACCAAGAAACGAAATACTAGTCGTATGGGGCGGCTCAACAAGCGTGGGATGCAACGCCATCCAACTCGGCGTCGCATCTGGCTACGAGGTGATTACGACTGCGTCACCAAAGAACTTCGAGTACATGCGGCAACTCGGCGCTTCTCACGTTTTCGACTATCGTGATCCCGAAACCGTGAAAGAAATCATTGCCTTCCTCAAGGGAAAAACTTGCGCGGGTGCATTAGCTATCGGCTCTAAATCCACCGAAGCCTGTTTTTCCATCGTATCTGCTTCGAAGGGACGAAAATTCGTCTCGCAAGCCAGCGGTCCGGTGGATATTTACAACCTTCCTAAGGGTGTGTTTGAGATTATAAGTACCGTGGCGGGGATGTTGTGGTGGAATATCTGCATGGCGTTCAAAACGAGAACGAAGGGTGTTCAATCGAAGTTTTTTTCTGGTGGGGATTTGTTGAGGAATGAGACGGTGGCTAAGGGGGTTTATAATGAATTTCTGCCTGCGGCGCTGAGGGATGGAGGGTTTGTGCCGGCGCCCGAGCCGTTGGTTGTGGGGAAGGGGTTGGAGAGGGTTCAGGAAGCGTTGGACGTGAGTAGGAAAGGGGTTTCGGCGAAGAAGGTGGTTGTCATTCTGTGATTTTCGTAAGTCACAACAAGTCAAAGACCGCACTGTCACGGGATCAAGAGAATAGCGTGGTGGGGGACGAGAGGATATTTTCACTTCGCATAATTGTAATTAGATTTTCTCTTCTTTGGCGTAGTCCGGTTGAACTGATGCTATTCCGAACTTCACCCTGGGCACTGTGACACGTACCATCGCATACCCAAGGATAAATTTCAGATCGGAATTAGGTGGTAATTAATGCACTGGTTTCGCACTACATTTCCCCAGGTTTTTATCGCTTTATAGCAAACTGGTCCCGAAATATAAGCTGGTATGTCGCGCGGGCAAATTAAATATGAGCACACGCTGTATTTTAACGACCGCCCCTATCAATTCCCGGCTGTCCCTACCAACACTTCAAAATTTCTCAAATCACAAGGAGTCTGGGCCTAGCCTATTTCAAAGTTCGGGCGCATTATTTAAGCCAGTTCGAAACTGCTTGATTGCAACTGCAGGATTGTGTGGGTACGATTATTACGGCGACAGGCAACAAGGCAGGAATTACGATATTAAGGTAGTCAAGCGAGAGTGTGCGAAGCATCACAAGGCATTCTTGCTATTTTAATAAGCGAGATCCTACCCCACCACACTCTAAGTTATACTATAGTAATAAGCCCTTTAAAGCTATAGCCTTAAAATTATTATACCTTATTTCTCTTAACCTAAAGAATATGATAATTTAAGTGTTTTTGAAATTATAAATATACGTTAATTAGTTATGTTATAATAGTGCTCGACGTACAAGGAAAAATATTTATTAAGTTATTTTCCATACTAGATAGAGAAGCGTTTATGAATTTGTATGTGTTTTAGTTGCTGCCTTGTTGCCTGTCGCCATAATAATCGTACCCGATTATGTGTACACAAACCTGACAATGCACTAATGCGAGACACTCGCTGACTAGAAAACAATATCCTTTTAATGAATAGAATTGATCGCTTGCGTGTAGAAAATACTCTAGGCTAAAGAATAGCTAGCAACCAAATAATAAGACGCTTTTATAGTTGATTTTAACGGCGAGTAATATGACTTTAGGCGTAATAAAAACATATAATTTGACAGTTAAATACTAAATTGTCCTAATAATAATTTAAAAAGACTAAAACGCCCAAGTATACTCTAAAGGCCCCTAAATACTCCATAGCAGTACTGCTAACAGCTAAGTAGCGTACCCGGCTCTCTGGGACACGTAACGCTCGCCGTTGCGGCTTATTAGCAAAAATATAATTTAATTAGGATTTAAGATTCAATTGAAATCTACCATAACCCGTCCCTTATTCTCGATCCTCTACTGAGTAGGAAAGGGAGAAGCGTGCGGCGGTGCTGGCGCAACCTCCGTAAGCTCGCGAATTGCCTCATTTTTTTTAATCTTATATCGTATAACGCACTCAAATCGCGATCAGATTCAATTCGCGCACAACGAATTAAGACCTAGGATTTAGGTAGAAGATTCTTTGAGAAATAGAATCTTAAAGAATAGTTACACCTTATTAATTGTTCTTTAACTCAAAAATAGAACGCAGACTTATTTTCCATTGAATGACTATACTTGAAATTTCAACCGTGTAACTGGAACATATTATGAAACTCGTGATTGAACCCGCCCTTGTAAATATTTCAAGCCCGAAACATTCCCCCCTGAATCAAAAACCACTCCTACATCGCATGGCCAAGCCCGGAACCTGCACCCTTTGAATCCTTCCATGCATTCCCTCCGCCGCGTCTTGCGGTGAATATTCCTCTGGGCCGACTGGAAGATACAATATTTTGCGTAGTAGGACTTCCCATCGTTGGAAACATGCTCTGCATGTTTTGGCTTTCGCTACTGGAAGACTCCAAGGGCGCGAGCGTCATGGAACGGTCTCGAGATACAGTCCGGGAGGAGTTGGACTCGGAAGATTTGCGTTTCCTCGATATTTGCTGCTTCCAATCCACGAGGTTCTCCGATAATTGGGAGGGGGCCTTTGCCCATGGTGGATCTGTCATATAGCAGTCAATCCCCCATCGCAAACACTCTTGACATGAGGGGGTACCGGATGCCTCATTCAAAGTCAATACGCAATCGCATTTCTTCTTACGGGCCTTGCATGTGAAACAGCCTAGTAGCTGTTAATATTATTTATACTGCCAGTTTTTAGAACATGACATACCTTCTCTACGTCTTCCATCCAATCGAAGTTTGGTTGAAGAGGATGCTTCTCCTTGCTCAGAAGCGAATTTGGGCACGTCCTGAACATATTGTAAGTAAGCATTAGATAATCTTTTGATTGAGGAGAGCTTACAGGTCGGGAACTGGCCAAAGTTTTTTGTTTGACTTGCGGCTGCATGCTTTCTGCATGTGAAGCTTCTGGTCGTGACCGTCGGGGTTGTTGTCCTCCTTGGCGGATTTCATCTCCCCCTGGGTTATAAGCTTCAGAGGGACCAGGCAGCTGGGATTGACTTTCATTGCGCGCTTGACGGGCTTCTCTCCCAAGGCGGGGGCCTGCTGCTGACGCTACCGAGGATGAGATCGAGATGTCATTTTGGAGGGCTGCCGACCTTGATTCGGTAACATAGACTCTTTCGCCCCGACTTAACTCTCGTTGTTCGGCAAGCTGTGTTGTACGTGGACCTATGGCGTTCGGGATAAGTGCCCGTACATGGACTTTAACTTGCATTTCAGTTATGTCCCATAAAAGATCGTAGTCAAGCCTCTTGTGCTTCGTACGTCTGTGTTTCTTTACCACAACTTCAGGCCACCAGACGTCTCTTAGGTCATCTTTTTCATAACATCCAACAAGCTGACCAAATGCATCTGTTCTCTGGGACATTGTAAGATTCCAAGAAAAGGGAATTTGTTGGACTTCCACTACAAAAATGTTAAACAGCTCTCCGTCGCGAATACACAAACAACGAAACTTACTCTTCTGTCCCGCTATGGTTAACTCATTGCGTTCATGAGCATGGGTCCACAGAGTGTGGGACTTTCCCTCAAATTGTACAGGTGGAGGAATTTCGTCGGATACAATGATAATGTCTTTGAACTCAATCTTTTCATTGGCTTTCCAAATATGGTTTCTTTCTCCATTCTGATCTACGTTATAGGAGCGGGTATTTTCTAAGGTTGTGCCCTGTTGTTGGTTTTAGTAAGAAGAATGCTTGACTCCAGGGTTTGCAATTGCAACGAACCTTTGAAATAGCCCACTCAATAACTGTAACCCTGTCACCGCTGCGCTTATCACACTCCATATCACGCTCGAAAGGAATAGCACCATGTGCTAAAGCATCTGGAAACATTGCATAAGCAACACATTTCACAGGATCCTCCCAATAAGGCAGTGTGATCAGCGTGCCATAACTTTTGAGCGTTTTGAACCTTCGAAGAAATTGCTCGCTCAAGTATAAACGCTCTGAAAGAGCCCCTTTGACGACATCCATTTTACCAGATTTGCTGTACCGAATGTTCACCCGTGAACTTATTGTGCTTTTTAACAATCTATTTTTCAAGTATCTAGAAGAGCTGCCCAATTGGCCAAGGAAAACGATTGCCTTGCATGTCTTAGTTAGCCGATAATGTCAGAGGAGCAAGAGAGGGGTTATACTTTTGTTTCTGGAAACTCGTCAAGTAATTCGCCAATTTTTGACTCGAGCTTATCCAGAGGTGGATCGTAACACGCATCGAGCTTTTCCCTAAAGGTTAACTATTAGTATCTTTTCAGGCCAATGTTAAATATGAAAGTCATACCGTTCAATTCTCCAGCGACCCGCCAGGAAATTCTTGCTAGGGTCTGGCCGAAGGCCATCGACAGGCACATTCCAAATGGATGAATGAGGGCTCAGAGGTGTCCCGCATTCTTTCTTCTTCTCGTTGAACAGTCGGCAGATTTTATTTATAACGCTAGGAATGTCGTCTAGGTAGTCGGCCGACATGAGAATAGGAGTGATTTGACGCTTAAACTCGGCTTTCACTGCTTCACCTGATACTTCTAGAGCTTGAGTGAAGAGTTATTTAATGTCTGGAGAATATGACAATGCAAGAAAACATACAGTGAGTTGGTCCTAGTTGATCAACCCGAAGTGGGCTTCTGGAAACCAATTTAAACAGCGTCAGGCATCCAGTACCCGCCCCAATATCAGCACCTGCAAAGGTGTCTCCCTCCTACTCGTGGGGTCAGATGAGAACTACTTGAGTGACGGAGAGGATTTGTGTTATCACTCACATTGAGCTGATCCAAATTCTGGGGGGGGATTGGAGACAAGGTCTAGTGACACTGCGACCTCCCCAACGATGTCACGAAGCCATTCTTTAACACCGCACATGGTTTCGGACACGGTATAGACGTCCTCTATTCCGAAGACCACATTTTCAAGTCCCAGTGATGAGATTGCGTGGCCCATCGCCCTTGCACCGCAGCCCGCAACCATTGTGTGTATATAATCCGGCCAACCTGCTGGGAAAGCGAGTACCAATTCGACTTTGCACGAGTTTAAGCTTTCGTAGTACTGGGCATAGTCGTCTCTGGCGCTTTCCATGACATGCTTCACAACAGGCTTGAGACCTTCTTCAAAAACCTCTCGTGGACTTTTCCCGAGAACCGCCTCGAGTTCCTCTCGTTCGGCACGGAATTGTTCGGAATTGACGGTTCGGACCCCAATTCGATCGTGATCGAGAAGCAAAAGCTTTGGGTGATCGACAATATATACGTCCTCGAGAGGAGGGTCCGGAAAGTGTAGGTTGAGATAAGCTTGTGCCGCGAATCCCCAAAAAAGCAGCTGGCGGGTACTTTTGAGCCACACTTGTACCGATGGAAGACAATAATCGCCAAGGTTCTTGCCTCCGTCGTAACTTCCAGGCCAAGTCCCAACCTGTCGAGGGGATCTCTGAGGTTTCTCGCGACGTAAACTTCCATCTGCGGAGCGAGAGTCTTCCACGAGAGCATAGGCTGCTGCTTGGGAGCCTGTGCCGAGATCGATAGCGGCCAACAAGTTCTTTTGTACGGGTGCCATGTGTGAGGTAAAGGGGGCCTGGCTTGGCCTGGACTCCTGTAGGAAAGTTGGGCCGTTGAAGCTTTGGAGTTGTGGAGAAGGGATTGTGGTAGTCCCTTTATATTTAAAATGGAGGTGTAGGAATTGAGTGGAGTTAAGAGGGAAAGAACTACCCGCGCGGGCTTTTGGGGAGGTGAAGGTTGCCCAGGTGCAGGCGAATGACTAAAACCCCAATGAAAAAAAAAGAGGGGAAAAAAAGCAACTGCTCTTTTTGCTCGGATTTACTGCAACACTGGCCAGTTTTTGATTGGTTACCCTGCCGTATCAGGCAGAGCTGAAAATGTTGGTTACACAAGAAAAGCAAAGCCAAAAAGCTGTCGGGTAGTTTCGCGGCGCCCCCTCTTTGAACTTTGAACCTTGGAGACCACTCTCGTTTTCCCTAAGCCCGTGATCCTATAACCGCCGCAAACACGAAAACAAACATTCACTATGGATCAAGGGAGAACTAAAGCGAAGAGAAAGGTGAGAGCCAAAGGCACTGCGTGTGAGTGGTGCCGTACGCATTACAAGAGATGTGATGACTTCTCCAACAGAGCTTGCCTTCGCTGCTACGAGGCTAGTCGTGAGTGCAGCTTTGCAACAAGAGGGTGCATCGCGTACACGATGCAATGCAAAGAAGTCAACTCTCCACGCGACATGTAAGACCCCCGTTTGTTTCCAACTCTTTATCTTCTCATATTCGATTCAGCAACTCTGTGGAAGTGGCAAATGTTAACGTCGCATGAAAATTAGTGCTTCAAGTCCTTCATCAGCCACAGCTTTGCGAAAGCTAGACAATGAGACAGCCAACCAGATTCCGAATGGAACGACACAACATTCGAACAAACCGCCACTCAAGCACGAGGCGGTGTCGCGCACCACTTGCCAAATATGCAAAGACAGGCCAATCGTTCCCAAGGGCAGGTTGGACAACGAATGGGTTGAGTGCGAAATCAATTCTTGCATGTCATGGTTTCATGTCTCGTGTCTCCTGACCTGTAACACGCGGAAACATATGCTATTCTCTCCTTCAAATCAGCCTAAGGATTCATTATTCATATGCCACAACTGCTTTGAGCATCGAAAAGAGAAAGACACCGACGAGATTTCGCAAGCAGTGACTCGTTTCTTGCAGGTCTTGGGGGATATGGGGTTACCGACGAGAATTGAAAGCACTGGGACAGAGTTACAACCCGTATCGATAAACCACGAACTAGACGCTTTGCGTACGGACGACCATCAGGAGACCAACGATAGGCTTCAGGGAGGGAACGCCCAAGAGGGGTCATCTCTCAATTTCGAGCCTGCGAAGCAGGAGAGATATCAAAGCGCTGACCAAAGCCTTGTCAAGAATCTTATCCAAAAGATCCATGAAGCTATTTACAACTACGACATTGAGGTTCGAGAAGCGAATGAGCGTTTTGGGGAGAAAGACAATCCTGTCTTCCAGCGCCCTTTGCCTCTTTGGGAATTCGTTGACCATGGAAAGAACTTGGAAGAAGGACATCCATGGTTCGTCGATTTCGATCCAAGACCCACAGGGAAAATATACTCCATGTGTCACGCTCCAATTACGGCAGCATTGCGAAGCATGCTTCAAACGTCGCCAAACAGTCCCCTCAACACCGATCCGAGCTTGAATGACCTAACATTCTCTCAAGTGCATATCGGTCTCATCACTTGGTTCGTATTTGATATACTTAACAACGAAATCGACCTATACGAGTTGTCAAACATGGAACCGATACGGGCTATGAGGGCAGCAGTCTACGACGCGGGAGAAGCTAGTAAGTCAAATCACTGACTTACTCTTGAGTTCTTTTCAACCCCCGAATCCCCTTTTTCAAATTTTAACACGTCCTAGGATGGGAAGCGGGCGGACACCATCTCCTACGGGAAATCCAACTTCGCACCTGGGAGAAAACCGAAAACCAAAAACAACTACCCCAAATCGAAAAAGTCTTCAACCGCAAACTAGGAGATTTCCTCTACCCTCTTACCAAAGAATTCGGTCAACACTCCCATTATCGCTTAGACATCATCGAGCACAGCATTCGACTATGGTCCTACCTGCGACCGTTGGAAGGGAAGCTCACAATGATTAAATCGAACAAAGTTGGAGATCTGTTTGACTCAAGGGAGGCAGACGGATTCGAGGGAACGGTTACGGAGAAGCATCTTCCTCGCGATTCGCAGACGGTTGTTAGGTGGGTTCTCTCGCGCGGGTTTAAGTATGAGGAGAGAAATGTTTATCGATCGCAAGGGTTTTTGGTTAAGGGGAGGGTGGTCATTTAGTTAACTTCGATGAAAATTGGACAAAAGAGGAGTCAGGGGTCCTTATCAAAGCAAAGGTAGTGGTCTAGTCAACGTCGGTCGAAAAAGGGGAGTGGATATGTGTTAGTAACGCAAACACTATCTGTGAACCACGCTGGTCCAATACAAACGTTACTACTCTGTCTAGTCACTACTTGTGCCGTTATTTCCTACTTGCTAAAGAATCTTAACCCGCTTCTCTTGCGATAAGGGCGAGCATGCTTCTGTATATCAACCCAAACGAACAGCCTCACCAGACCATCGCTCAATCTAAACACAGTTTAACTTTATATTTCTCCTCAAATCCAACTAGTTATCTTCAACACTACCCCACGACAGATTCAAGCCAAAACAAAACCTAAACTGCCGATTCATTTCTCCTCTTTTAGGCCCTCTATCTCTTTTTTCAAGGATCACAGATAATATTAAACAGTCTACCGCTTTGTCCACTCGCCCTCTCTTTCTTTCTGTCTAAATCCAGTGAAAATCTTACTTCAACCAACTCTACTATTTCACGAAAGGGATTCACAAGAAAACTTTGAAATAACAGTTATCAAACACCAATTTCTTGCTGAGGAAAAAGCGCTTTCTCAGCCTTTAGTGATGTTATATTTAGATCTGTGAAGTTATCCTCACCCCCCCTTGGTTTCCAACTCTCGTTAAAAATAACGATGGTAATCTGCGCCCAATCTTAACATGCGTCGCTTCTAACGCGGTTAGTCAGCATCGCCGCTCTGCTCAGGCGCTACTTACCCTCGCCTCACCCTCTACTTAGGTTGCTCAGTCACGTTCCTGCTCTCCCTCCTAGTGACTAATCATGATCTACTTACTATTCGGTTCTGCTGTGCGAAAGTTGTCAACTCTACACGACTATACTCAGAGAGACCAAGTCGGCTCCCAGGGAGCCCAAAAAGGATCCCTTACACCCTTTAATCTCTTAAAGCAGATTCTTCTCGCAGCGTTTGCGAGGTACTTGAAATATTCAGCGCTTGTTTAGCGCTTGTTCTCTACACTAATATGCAGGTACCTTGTGTATAAACGACCAAGTATCTATATACAAGGGCCTATGCTTGCTTCACTACCACTGAGCTTCACCAATGCTCTATTTGGAGACCTAGCCTCTAAACCTAACAATTCAACACCTCCTTTGTTATATTTTGCCTAGCACCAGGTCGAGAAAGAAAAGAAAAAAAAAGCCTCGACCAGGTCTCGACTAGCAACCAGTCAATTTTCTTTAACTTTGGTACTCTGTATCTTGGGGTAAGGGATCAAGGTCGCGTCTAAAATATGTCACGTGTAATTGAATAGTATTGGAAGGCAAAAAAAGCGAAGTATCTTAAGCTTGTCAGTCCAATCTGTTCTATCAGAAATATAACGCTATTTAAAAAGTGAGAATGCCACAGAGTTTGGCAGGAGCAAATCGATGTAGCAGGAATGCTCTGGGTTTTTATACTACAAGCCATAGTAATTTAAGTTTCAGGGTCAGATGTCGGGTGCTCTAAGTTATCCCAGACCGAGTCTATGTACATTAGGCCGAAGTAATCCGAATCGCGGTGCTGCAATTCAAATTGATTATGTTTTGAGTGTTAAGAGTCGATGCGCTCCAAATTCCATTGTGCCGAATCCTTATATTTTAACCCGAAGCAGACCAAATTGTGGTATTACAATTTAGAGTGCTTCGGTTTCAAGTATGAATAAAGGACGTGCGTTATCCTGTATTACGCAGCTAGGAGGGTCCAGAACGGGATCTCCACACTACTAAGCGTTGGGGCCCGTTTTTGGCTCCATAGCTTTCGGCATCCTGGGTACCTATTTCGGCTCTTGTTATAGCAGAGTCTACCGATCCCTGGCGGGCGGGAGCCATTTTGAGCTCAACGTTACTATTTTAGGTAGCCCCGGCCTGTAAGGTTAATACTACTCTTCAGAATAGGTTCTATCAAACGGTTATAACTAGCGCGGTGAATAGGTAGTCAAGCGGAATCCGATTTTGAAAAAGAGAAGTTAGAAATTCACTGGAAAAGATCATTTGAAGAGTTAAATTTCTAGCTAGAATTGATGCTTCTGCTAGTGCATCGTCGAGCATCTGGTATCTAGAATAATTGATGCATTTCTATGCCGTTGAGGTTATCTTTTCTTCTGTTACTTGTTGCTACTATGGAAGGAAACGGGACACTAGCTTGCTGCCCGGAAAATGATGATGAATGTCTGCTCGGCATGGTGATGAAGTGCGAGTCCGCGGCAAGATATGCGCGTACTCCGTCTTGAATACCTGCCCAACATAACATCTTTGTGCGTTCTAACAGCTTGACATCCTACAGTATCCACAGCAAAAAGGCTCGGTCAAAACCTTCAAGTCAAACGACCAGCGACAATTCCTTGAACGTGCCTGGCCAGCTGTAAGTCGAGTGCAGAGCTCAGTGAGACTTTCTAGTTATCCAAAGGTTTTTGGGCCGTAAAAACGCTCCTATATTTATTAATTAGTTAGTAAATGTGTTCCCTAAAGCAGAGACAAAAGGCAAAAGACATTGGCGGGAATCCAGACGCTTACAATGCAACGTAATATCGGTTTTCGTGGATGTTTTCAGAGAGATCTTTTTGAACGCCGCTCACTAACTCCTCCTTCTGAGCAAGAGTCAAAGTTGAGTGATTCGCCATAAGCTGTACCCCAACCAAGCCAATAAATCCGGAAAGGTTTTCAAGTGTGATGGCCCCAATTTGACGTTCCCGTTCAGTGTCGCCCCACTCCCCGATTGGCCATGTCACTCGTCTCTCTTCAATATTCTCGAAACCTGCGGCGCGAAGCCTATCCATTTGATGGTTAACTGTATGGCAATCGATGCCGCTCCGCTCCCAACTCTCCTGGCATGCATAGCCCCATTTAATTAGTGAAGATGCTTCCGCCTTGTTCGCAGCAGGATTGTCGGCACGGTATGGTTGGTAGGGGCCGTGAAGTTCAATCCATCCACCCGGCGCCAGGTGTTCTCGGCACCGTGCGAGGAAGCTTGGCCAATCGTGAATACCGGAGAATAGCATTCGGCAGTGGATGAAGCCAAACTTTTGGTCAAAAGGCCATGGTTGCTCAGCGTCTGACTGGAGGAACTTGACATTGGACGGCGGCAGGGTCTTCGGTAGCGTCAAGTCAGTAGCAATGACTTGAGTTGATGGTCGTTCGGCTGCAACTGCCAAAGCCCACACTCCAGTACCACAGCCAATATCGAGAATAGAATCAAGATGTTCAGGTAGAGGTGCTGCATACAGACATTTGTCAAGTGTTAATAGCCAAGCTTCATGCTGAAGATCTACTGATCATGAGTGACGATGCCTCTGAAGAGATCACTGAACAGAGACTTGCCCAAACGTTGCTTTTCTGCCTATATCATTCAAGTTAGAAAAGATCTGCTGGTTCTCAACTCGGAGATGGATTTTACTGGTTTGTCTGGCTCTGTCATCCCTACATATTGCGACATGCTAACCAAGTGAACGGGGCAATGGAACAAATTCAGAAAGCAGTGAAGAGCAACACTGAGAGCATCTTTATTCTGTGGTAGCCTTATGAGCTGACGCAGTGTTGCTACTTGATTTTCCCTAGTTGTGAGTTTCCTTGAGGTGTGCGGTGATCATTATGGAATCGATTATTTGGGCATCAGGCTACAAGGTACCAACAGGCACCAACGCACGCCTCCCGAACGCCGATCACATACGACTGCCTAATTGAGCTTAGTTTCGGAGCGAGCGAGACACTGATCTGTCGATTACGTACACCGCCCCCCGGTCTCAGGACTAACCAATCATATAACTACATCAAATCCTATAGTTCTTACTTAGTATTTTTATAACTATAGATGCCCTTCAGGCCTTACTATATAACGTACGTAATATTATATATATAAAAGATATTTTATTTATTTTATCTTTATTCTTTTTTTTTTAATATAACTAATTATAAGCTATTTTACCCTCTTATTAGTAACGTCTATTTAACTTGGATATTATATATATACTATTATATTATCTACTAATTTAAATATATATATAATATTATAGAGTACTTTAGTAGACATAAAATAAACAGTACTCTATTCTTTAGAATAATCGACGAAGAAGAGAAGAAGGAGAAGGGTAAAGCAGCTACGTATTTAACCTTTGCCCGAAACCTCGCTTAGGCCTAGCGCCGTCACGTATAGAACAGGTCACGTAAACTAACTCTATAACAACTATAACTATCTTAGATAACTAGGTCGCTCTTATCTATCCCGTTTATCTTATCTATTCGTTTATATTATATAACTTATTACGTAACCCTCGTGATTTAATATTACGGCTCTATAAAGGCACTAGGGCCCTGACGTCATGTAGGGACGTATTTATAAGAAGGTGTTATATTATTAAAGAGGCTAAGCTAAAGAGAGAAAAAGAGATTCTCTTTATTATAGACCTGGTTTAACGCGTCTCCCTCACCTGACGCGTCCCCCTTGTCACGTGTCCTAGTCCGTACTAGACTCACTGTTACAGCTCTGTAAAGGCACGAAGGCCCTGACGTCACGTGGGACGTATTTATAAGAAGGTGCTATATTAACGAAGAAACTAAGCTAAGGAGAGAAGGAGGAGAGGTGGCCCTAAAGGGGCCTTATATATAGGAGGTGAGTACTAGCAAGCGAGGTCACGTGATAAGGGGTCAGGGGGACGTGTCGCAGCCTCCTGTCGCATATAGCGCCACACTGTCTGAGTCTCCTTAGTCACAGGACTGTGCGTTGTACTAGGTCTGTGACAGTTATAGCGCTATTAATACGTGTAAAATCAATTTAAAATTGCTTTTTAGTCTTTAGAATCGGATTCTGTTTAAGGAAGCTTTGTATCTACCGTTTTCTAAGTATAGTAGTGTCTCCTTGTACGGCTAAAATCCGCTACGCGAAGTCCTTGATCTACGAGTGAGTAGGGCAAAGCCCTAAGCTCTCCTAGACTAGTACCTAATCTGTCAAACGTTTTTCCTGAGTCAAAGTAAGCCTTTAAAGAGGTGTAGCTACTTCTCGATACGATTCGTGGCTATAAAGACGACTCTAAAGTGTAGTCCTTGGAATCCTATAATCCAAGCTAGCCTTTTATATAGATACGCCGTTTATGATTTCCTTAAGTGCTTATATCACGTCTTCTTTAGTATATTTGTTCTATATAATCGAATTAAAAAACATATAAAATTTAAAAGAAATTAAATAAGGCGTTGTGAAGATATAATTATTTAAAGTGGGAGAGTAGGGAGTGGCGGTGAGCTAAGCGAGGTGGCCGAAATGGGGGGAGCACGGACTTATAAGTTGCTGGGATGTGTGATATCGAACCTCTTAAATGGATAGATGATATATGAGGCATGGTGTAGTGACAAGTGCGGGGGAATATTTGAATTTGTGGTATGAATAGAGAGGGGAGTGTTGTTAAATTATCAAGTGCTGTCATTCTTCATGAATATTTCAAGTGTTTTATTTCTCTATATTTAGACACCTAGAGAAACGCATCTTGAAAATACACCTATTCAAGATATCCTACGAAGCGAGAAGCACGAGGCTGTTTCATCAGAGGGACGGAGTCACGAAGCACTGATTCGGAATCAGTGCTTCCGGATTTCTCAATTAAGGACCTTTTGTTGACTTTTCTTTCATGTCCTTTGATCTTTTCTAGCCCGATTGTTAAGGCGCTACCCAATACTTATACCTTCTCTTAAAATATCCTCAAGTTGAATTAATTTCTCGTGAAATCGTAGCTGAATTTCGAGAACAACACTCGATTTTCAAGGGATTCGAAGCCTTCTCCTTTGCTAATCTATTCTAATCCTATAAATTGATTAGCAGAATAGCGTGATTTATCCCAGGCTCAAGAAATAGATAGATGTCAGAAAATGATCCTTTAAGCATTGCTATAAGGGCGAGAGAGATTTGTTAATAGATTACTACAGGTGTTAGTAAACGGAAGCGAAAGCAAAAGCATCACAGCACCACCGCGGCAGTAGTAAGCACGAGCCTGTCCTTTGGTTGTGCAAGTCAAAGGCAGCGAGAATTGATATGGCATGGATGTTTTCCAAATATGGTTCCGCAGTTGGGAAACAAAGTAGGCAGTATTATGCAGGCTATATTTTAATGAGTTAATAAAGTTTCGAAAAAGAAATGAGAAAGAATGGGACTTACTCTTATGCTCGTAAATGCACAGGGGAAAAATATCAGTAAGGTGAGTTATAGTCCCCGGATATAGAATCTCGTCTCCTAGGCCAGATCCGCCCGTTCTTCGCTCAGATAGCGTCAGACCATTCCACCTCACAAATCCCTTTGGCGCTCTCACTCTTTACCAGCGCACTAAAGCCTTGAACGTCCCATTAAGACTTCGAGGATTCCTCGAAGACCGAGTCCGTACTGACTTATCCAAAAATATCCTCACCTGATTACTCATTGTATAATTTATATGATTTTTCAATCTGGGATGATCAACCAGCTCTTTTTCGTAAAGTTCCTCACCTCTAACAACATCGCCACCGTATTCCAAACAGACTTTGACGCCTTTGAAGTAATTTTCTAGGATAGCGTCATGCAGAATCTCCGTTGGATCGGCCCCTGATTCAAGAACGAGCCTAAGACCTTGAAAAAGCTTCTCCTCGATGGCAATTCTCACAGCTCTTCCCAAGACTGCCCTGTTCTCCAACAAAAGCTTGGCTACTGAAATAGCAGCGGACGCGGAGTCAGAATAAAGAACTGCAGCTTCTAGGGGAGACAACGACCCGAAGTTATGCCGCCTATTGAAAATTGTGTTTAGGCTTCCAGACGCAGAGGAGGCATTGATGTTCATGTGTTGTGTCTTGATCAAATAAGTGGCAATAGCAACTCCTCGATGGGGGTCGTCGCACCAACTGACTTCGTGGAGCGCATTGCCCTGGGAGGGTTTAGCACCGCAGAATACCAGGTAGCTGAATAACTCGATATCGCCATACTCTGCGGCTTTGTTCAGAACTTCAACAGTATTATCCCGACAGCCACTGTCTTTACCAGTAGGTTCGTATAATATGTTGTTTGAACCACGATTGATGTCCACTCCTTGGTCCAGTAACCAGTCCAACACTTCCTTGTTTCTAAGAATGGGTCTAGGATACGCATCAGAGGATGAGATATATGCAGCCACTATTCCAATTGTAGGTATACGATTCCGATTTACGATAAGATATCCTTCTCTTCGTGGATAGATTCATCCCAAAATCAGCCAGAAGCTGGAGCATCGCCGCAGAATTATCAGGTGACCATTCTGTCAAGACTTGGTCGCAGGTAATTCTGCGAAGATCAGCTCCTAGGTCTAGTAAATAACGCGTTATGTCTAGGTAATTGTTGGTGATCATGTGCGACAAGAAACCGTCCGCATCGTAATCATCCAGCTGCCAAAGGTACTCTTTGATCTGTTTAAAATGTCCTGGTTTCTCATATGAAAAATAAGCTTCCCAACATTTTTCACCCGCAAATCGGCGAGCTTCCTCTATCGTTTCATAAATTTCATCCGAGGTTTCTTCCATGTCTTCGAGTAATATGTGCTGGTTTGGCGCCATGTTGGTTGTGGGAGAGGGAATGGGAGGTAGGACACAGTGAAAATACAAATAAGTGACTCGGGATTGCCTGGTGCACTACGACTGGTACAATGAGAACAAATATTAGTAGATAAAGCCTAGGGAAATCAGGTAAGCAATGAACAACTTTCAAAAATGAAATGAGGACAGACTCAGCAGATTCGAGATAATAGGGCCTTTCTCACGGCCTCCGAGAACGCTTCCCTGTTCCCGGGAAAAAGTTTATCCATATTTTGTTGGCTTACGCCGTCTTTTAAGTGGGTGAGCGCTTACTGCAAACCCTGACGAATAGGGGCAGTTCCCCGGTACGAGCCAACCGGAAAACTAACCACTCGGCATAACCAACATCAGCAAACACCAACCAACGGTAGCAGAATGATTGATAGGCTAAAAAAACTACGAAACTACAACTTTGGATCCTACTATGCATTTCTGCAATCTCGACGCGAAAATCATAATGTACCCCGGCACATTTCACACCAAACCCAAATAATCTACTCTAAAGTCTCGAATCACCACAACAGGCTGCAGAAAGGATTGAGAAGCAAAAGGGCTCGAATTATTGCTCTATTTCAAAAGCAAATCGATGGTTGTGAGACTAAATAATGATCCCAAGAAATCGTTTAACTCAACATGCCGACCTATGAAGTTCTCCCTCTAAATTTCCATAAAAAACGAGCCCTTCAAGAACCAATGCGCCTCCATTTTCATGCTGCATTGAGGCAGTACTTGGTTGTATTATATTTTGATTTCTTTGCGAAACCCCTCGGACTTTTCCAGACATTCAAGATTCCCCGGTTTAAGCTATGTTGATAATATCTAGAACTCTGTGAAGGACAAAAGGACTCCTGATGAGAATTCATAGTATCTATATATACGGGGAAGAAATATATAGAGTCATAGCCTAACAAATATAGAAGGAAAGAGCCGAAAAGCGTACAGGATAATCCCGACATTTTGTGTAATATATTTCAAAAAATAATGGAATTCCATGCGAAAATGAGAAGGGACAAGAATATATAAGATATACGGAAGTGCTTTTGTCCTTTCTCCTCGCAGACATTCGCTTTAGGTTTGCTCTAAGTTGGAAAGCGGAAGTAAATTCCCTAATCCATGGAGTCCCGTGGCAAGTTTTGTTGCATATCGCAATCTCATCTCGGCTTTTTAGATTCTGAGAGAAGATAATAAGATAATTTTGAGACCTTTTGAGATACACTCACCCGAGAACGCAAACATAGCAATCACTGTGAGATGAGATTATATGAGGTTATGAAATTGCGAAGTGCAACAAATATATTATGCGTATCCCCTCGACCATTAAGTGCGCAGCAGAGCGAAGTCAAGAAACAGCCACTAAGTCAAAAGTGCTAAAATTCGAGAGTCAACATGAGAGGATAGGCTGGCTGAGGATAAATCTTTTTTTTTACTTAAATAATATTTTATAGTAGCAGAGATATTGAGAGTCCTATAACCTATTTCGCGGCACTTCACACATAACGGTCGAGGAGATAGGGGAAGGCAGTGAATTATAAGCGAAACCCCGAGCGAGCGTTGAAGAGTTCAATGCTTGAGCGACGAAATATAAGAAACGCACTCGCAGAATTGAGCAAAACAAAACCTAAATTTAAAGACATGTAAAAGAAAAGTAATCTTGAGTTACAGAATAATGTAACTTAGTACGCGTTAACAATTTCATTGTAAGTGAAAAGAAGGGTCAAGAAATAAATCAGCTATTTCGCGAGCTACCCCGGTACCCCTTAATAATCCGATGTCCCACTTTTGTGCGATATGCATCGAAACATTGTCTTATCTCTGCGATAAGATTTAAGACTAGCCTTTTATCCTTCAACGCGTGTGGGGGCGGGGTTACAGTAAGCAGTGCTCGCTTGAGGTTATGATATGTCAAAAGAGGGGGTTGTCTCTCTACCCCGCTTTGGTGCGAAATGCATCGAAATTTCAACATAAAACTGTGATTGGCTACAGGACAAAAGGGAAGTTGTAGAAAAGTGAGCAAAGACTTTCATTTGTGGTGTGATCGCTATCAGAGTGGGGGAAAAGTTGGGTGCTTTTTCGCAGAAGACGTGAAATATATCACGTGGAAATTGCGTTGATAAGAAAACCTACTAGATATTTGACTAGTAGTAGCTATTTGATCTCTTGGCACCGTTTAAGTTGTATTAAACGCTATCATTGATAGACTTGAAAAAGTGAGAATACCCAATTCCGAAAGTGCTTGAAACTTGCTCGAAATATCTACAAGAAAAGTACAAGCAGAACTTCCTCGGGTTGTCCTTCCAAGTCCCCACGAGGCGGCCATAATGCATCCACCAGCTTCTAATATATGCTACTGCCGTATTTGACTTCCCTAACCGAAGCTTGTCTATCGCACAGGCTGTCATTCAAACAAGCATGCAGAGAATTATGGTGTATTGTCGTTCTTCCGGATCAAGCCTTGGGCCCCTTTTCCAAAATCAACATCACTATTTCGGACCCCTCACATACCCCTCACATAACAGAACACCCACAACAGCACACAGCCGCACAGCATCCGAGACAAGCTCCTACAGCCGCACTCCCTCCACGACTTCGCTGCACGACCACCACAGGTTGGTGGACGTATTGCTGTGGTGGAACCTGCACATATTGTATTTGTGGTGGTTGTTGGCCGTACTGATAAGGGGTCTGCACGTATTGTACTTGTGGTGGTTGTTGAATGTATTGTACTTGTGGGTGCGGTTGTTGTGGATGTGGGTTTTGATGTTGTTGGTAATTCGGTGGAAGCCCAGTAGCGTGGGGTGAAAAGGTGGGCTGAGGAACCGCGGGATTGGTTTTATCGTCTATGTTCATGGCTTCGGTTTGTATGTTGGAGGCTTGGAAGATTCAGGTGTTTTAGTCGCTTGGAAACCTGCTTCGTTGTGCTGGGGGAGAAATTGCGAGAACAAGAGACGAAGCGGGAGGAAATGTTGGCAAACCGGCGCTTTATGACCCCTCTACCACGTCGGGAAGGTGCCACAATCTGCCAATAGTGTATTTTCCGAAAGTGAGCATAGACTTTCATCCCGTTTCAAGCCGCATATGGTGTAGATTTGAGGTGCGGTAGGGAGGCAGGGGCTGAAGGCTTGGCATTGGTTCCTCAACATGCAAGGCGTTCAGCCCAGGGGGAAGCTGAAAACCAAACAATATATTCCACAGCATGGAAGAAAAAATGATTTAGAAACCGGCGGATAAGTCAGAAAATATAACCATGCTGAAAAGTGCGTATAATTTCAATGTGATCACGGTTGTCCTGGTGCTTAAACAGGGTTTCTGGATTAAAAGCCACGCCAAAGCCTCATGATCAACTGGACTCAGCGGGCCGAGATTTGTCTCGCATATGGTGTAAAAGAATTTCCAACATAAAAAGGCACCTCCAGTTTTTCATCTAAAAGTACAAATCTGGCTCCAAGTTTGCTATTCATTCAAGTAGAGTTTGGTATCCTGTTGTAAGATGCTCATTCATGTCCATGAGCCCCAAAATTATGTCTTTCTACAAGCTCATGGCAGGAAGCCTCCATCCCAATTCAACCCCGAACGCCATCAGATCTCAATCATACAAACGTTGGTATCATATCCGTTTCCCTTCTCAATTTCCCAATTTCCCGCATCCAAAAACCTTGCCCAACCTTTTTTCACATTACCGTACACCCACAACATCCACCTTCCTTGTCGTTCGATTTTGTTCTCCTCGGTGTCCCCTGCCTTTGGATGCCCTGACCTTGTGGCGCATAGCCTTCCTGTCCCTTTTGTTGTTGCTGTTGAGATATTTGCCCTTGACTCGTTCCTTGGTGCTGAGATTCATGGGGAGTGTTCCGAATCTCCTCTCCAAAAATTGGTGGAGGTTCTTCCGTAAGACCTCTCGGCCGTCGCTCCCAAAGACTTCGAGGTTGATCTTGGTCGTCCATGATATCTAGAGTCAAAATGACGTATCGTAGGCAGGTTGCAGGAAGAAGTTGTATATACTTGGAGGAAATGTTGAAATGGCGTAGTTTTTGGAGGGACTTGTGCTTTGTAAAAGCTTGTTTTTGCGGGTCTCAAACAGAGGATAATTTTGAAGGAGGAAACAGACCTACAAACAGCCTGTGGTGAACGAAAATCATCGGATAAAAAATGCGAAAAATTGGAATAATAACCACTGATAATAAGCACGCCATGGTGTTGACTTGAGGGCAGTGCAAAGCCCTCCTCGGCTAACGTTGGCTGGAGATGAGCCCCGTAGGATCAAAAAAGGAGTTGAGAAGTGGGGCTGTGGCTGACAAGGGTTGTAACTGCGCCTCTTGGACACAACCCCTTTAAGACGTTAGAGACCCCACAGCCGCCCGGAAAAATGCAAAAAGAAAGGGTTCGAGCCCCTGAATTTCATGAAAGGAAAATAATTATTAATCCCGAAAACGAATGGAAAGAAAACATTTTCCACAGCTGAGTCTTTTTGCTAGAAGTTTTTTATTGAACTTTGCTGAGTATATAATGACGAGACTGAAAAGAGGTAGAACCATTTCTAGCAAGGGGGAATAAATAAAAAAAAACCTGAAGGGAATATAGTTTGCCTAACTGACGACATACGCAGAGCAGCCTCTCAAGGCTCTGCCAATCAAACCATCATGCTATTTGTTGCAAAAGGGCTTGCGAGTCGCCATATGTAAACCTACGTAAAGATATTCTCCCAAAGCTAGGGCTGAGGCCCAAACTGGCATAAAGCGGCTCGATCCAGCCTACGAAACTCAATTCCAACGTCCCAACTCCCCTTTCATCTCATTAATACGTCTCAAAACGATGTGGTTGTCCATGCCTATCAGAGCATTCGTGATTCGGCAAGTCGTCGCGGCACCGAGTACGGGATTACTGCTGGCTCAGCCTCCCTCGGTTGCTCTAAGCCCTGCTCGAGAACTCTCGCCGTATATTAATCGGCGCAACGGGTGTTGTGTTACGAGAGCGTTTAGAACCTAGAGGCCCTCTGCTGGAGGCACATGCCAATCGTTCGTCATAAATCTACGTAGATTTCTTGCATATCATCCTGCGCTCTCATTGCCTCTCAACTCGAACACGGGCTTGTCTTTCGACTTATTAAACCGTTCAATGCAATGTTCATCCCATATCGACAATCTTATGCGGATCATGCGAGGTGTCACCGTTCAGTTCCCATTTAATTTAGATACTAACTGAGTTTATTCGTCTGTTATATTGTACTTCGCTCATGATTGACGAAGGTTTGATAAATTTATCTGTCATTTTATTGAGTTTTAGTACTATTATTGTTCAGTTTCAATATCAAGTTACACTGCATGAAACAATGACGTGCAAGTGATTACGAATTTACGAAAGAAAACCCCGAGAAAAATGATCTTTTGCCTTTCATTTCGAACGCCTCCAAGCTCTGCCTTGTTGCTCCCACTCATCTCACTAATCGCCTTAGCCCTTTTATTCAAACTCCTTGCAGTTTTCATTGCCATTTTCGCCTATTTTCATATAACCTCATATCTCTAGACACCTCAGTATCAAAATGAAACTATTTCAGGAATATAATCTGTTCAAATTAAGCTTGTCGTAGAACTCGGAGTTCTATGATCAAGGAAATGTTGACGAAAATGCTGACAATTTTTATTCTCATCGGACAGGCATTACCATATTGTTTAAGAGCAGTGGTTTTATATTTTTATGTTTTGGAGGAATAAGGCTGTGGCCGAGTAAGATGTTAGAGACTTGTGCAGTTTGAAGTTTTCCAAAGCAATTTTATTGAAGAACTAAACGAGTGACTATGCTGCAGCAAAAACAGTAAGGAAAAACCACTTCCCCCTTCCACCTCAAACATTTCTCGTCAAACCTCCCCCGAACCTCCCCCGAACCTCCCCCGAACCGTTTCTTAATTTTCCACTGTAAGACACACGACTTTCAAGCTAGTATCCCGCTTGCAATGAAATGTGCTGACTTCGACTGCTTAGGCCTTGCAGTTGTCGAGCGAGTAGCTTTTCCACTCGTCCTCTTGGGAAACGCACTGGTCAAGACGAGCAGCGGTTTTATCGACGGTGCAACTCACATCGGAGTAGAGAGTAACTGGGGCACTCCATGTTAGTTATTTATGACACAATGTAAATCGATTTATTGAAGTGAGATCTCAAGACTTACCCGTGCAGCCAGTGGAAAGGGTTCGAACTTCAGCGGCCTCTAACGCAACGTCAAATTTGTGACAGCCCGGGGTCTGTTCGTCTCGTGTGAAATTAGCAATCATGGGTAATACGGAAGAGAGAAATCCCAAGACGTAGAAGCAAAAAATGATGAGGTTTTATGGTATCAAATATAAAGGAACGCAGGAGTTCAAGAATGTATACATGACTCAGCTTTGAATCAGAGGGGCTCAAATAAAAAAAAGGAATGAGCGTACTGCGGAGATTGTCTTGATGAAGTCGCCGTTGTTGCAGCCGGTCTTCCTAAAAAGGTTGATGGCGGTACCCGAGACGGCAGTAGCGCCGACGCACATGATGGCAATGAGGGAGTAGAGTTGCATTTTGAAGGTGATGTGGTGCTTGGAGTGTGGGGAAATTGTGTGGATTTGAAGTTCGTGTGTCTCTTGGAAGTATTTGTGGTTTTTGTTGTAGTTGTTGAAGTCCTGAGAGCGGGAGGGGCAGCTCTTTTATACCCAAAGTCCAAGGACTCATCTGATGTTCTGAACCACGTTGAATGATGGATCTACTCGCTGTATTCTCTATTTGGTCAACATTCGTTTTTTGCTAAGCTGACAAAACAAGGAAGCTTAGAGCTGAAGGATCATTGAGACGGTTTCCTCGTACTATCGTAGGCTGGTATACGAGCACACTCGAGAGAAATGGAGAAATGAATAAATTGAAGATGATACACGATCTCATGATAGTTTGTATTTTCCGCTAAAATAGGTAAAGAGTGACCAAGAGGTCAGTTAAGCTTACATCACATGGCCCCAAATTTATAGTGGGGATCGGCGGAGCGCATTAACTTCTCTAGAATGCTGATGAAGATCAGCAGTGCTTACTGAGCTTACCTTATGTGACTTCTCAGCTGGAATTCTCTTGGTCATGGATACCACGTTGAATATGCCGGTGAAAGTCTTGCAATTATTGCTGTGGAATCTTCAATATGGCAATTACCCTTTCTAAGAATGCGAATTTTGACAGCGGAAACTTTTTCTAGAGAAAAGTACACGGAATACGTGGAAATTAGTGAGCTTTTCGTTGATAGCTTTCTCAAAAACGAACTCGAGGTTTTGTTGTTTTGTAGAATATCACTGTCTTTGAGCATTTCTTGCCTTTTCCGGATCCTAATGAGGCTTTTAAGCTTCGCCTCACCGTGTTTCTCGAATGTTGTAAAGTTTTACTTCCAAATTTTAGAAAATGGCATCTTAGAAGGAGGGCAGAGCTCCAGACATGGATTCACCTAATATGGCCAACAGCTCTGTGTGAGTCCTCCTCTACCGTAGGTCGGGATAATTTATATTTTCAAAGTAAGCTTTTCGGAATTCGAGACTTAGCTCAAATACATACACGTCTACAAACAAACTCGTCTATGGTTTTTAACAATATTCAAAAAGCAAGTTCAAGATTACTTATCTAGTCATTCTTAGCTGTTAAGGCTTAATGTTTACTCCAATCTACCAAAATCTCAAATATTCTCTAACGTGCAGCAAACAGTGGTCCGCCTGCATTACTGTCACTCTTCAATTCCATATATTCACATGTGGCCCTCCCTTCACCCAAAAGTGCAGCCGTCTTATTGCCCATGCGGACACACCACTCTTTCATCTCCATAGCTCCCTTCTCCCCTCTACCGTTCGCATAACCCGTACCACCAGACTCTCTCTGTCGCTTGTCTAGCCGGTGCCAAGCATTGAAGGCCATTTGGAGAGGCGTGAGAGCCCGCAGCGCCACGATAGGAAAGCATGTATCGTAATTCCACGCATACTCAAAAGACATGGCGATATTATCAGCTGCTTGGATGTAATGTTCTTGGACGGTTGAGAGATTCAGACTCTGTGATCCAAGATTAAGGAATGAATACAGCGTTTGAATACCCCGGCAGATCAAGATTCGGCTGCCCCAGTAGTTCATTATGAGATTGAATAGACGCGTTGATGAGAATTTGTATGAATTTCTGAAGAACAGAGCTACCTCCAGCATTGATGATGGGATCAATTTGAGAGCCGACGTGCTCAACAGTTGTTTAATCCACGACTCGAGATCTTCTCGGTAGAGCCTGGAGCCTAGTCCTATGGCCTCGTCCCTCAAAGTTTCGTTCTCGGGCTGCACTCCTACGGCTCGAACTAGCTTTATAAAGTGGGTGGTTTCAATTTGATGTTGCATGACGCGTTTCATGGCAAATTCGAATCTGGGACAACCGGGAATGACGGTTTTTGGTGGCGGCATGTTGAACCATGCTGAGCCATAGAAGCCGGAATCGCGACCAGATCTCAGCGAAGTCATGCACTACGAAAAATTGAGAATAAACATTAGGTGAGGTTCATTCAGACAGAAAGTTCGCAGATGATCGAGGCGCGAAAATGAATCTGGGGCTCGCCTCGCGTAAAATAGGGGGTGGGTCAGGGGCTCACCTCGCTTAAAATATGCCCATAGAAGATCTGCTGGCTGGCCTCATCGTAGTCTGTTCGTTTTTTTTAGATGTGTCATAGAGAACGTTAATGAGACCGTTCAGATGGCGAAAATAATTCAACGAGTCAGATTCGATAAAGAGCTGGAAAAGGCATATCAGCTGAACGGCCAAAACATCGAGAGAATCAAAAGAAGGGGACCTGATTGAAAAAAATAAAAAAAAAATAAAAAAGTACAGTACTTCCATACCTCGGCAACGAAAAGAAGTTTGATGGCAAGCATTGCATCGCTCTTGAAAGGCCCCGAGCTATTGGTTTCCAGACTCGCCCGGATGCACCTCAAGGCTTTGGCGTTGGACTCGCGCGTCGATGCCAGATTCGGATAACTCTTGTTCTTGAAAGCCAGGATGCTGCCCAGAACACACTTGGCGGACCAGCGGGCCGCATGACTGTCTTTGATGCGATGCTGCGCTACGCTCACCCATTCACCAATACTGTACCGGGAACCTTGTCTGGTCCAGCCGGTCCTGCAAGGCGCAACTATTGGTCCAGTAACAGCGACTCTGGACTGCTTGAGACCCGGGGATTGGGAGACGGCGACAACAAAGCCTGAACGAAATCTCGGTTAACCACCCCCCTGCTGAGTGCCTTTTGGTTGTGATGCCTGGGTTTGATTGGAATCAAGGTCTGGAAGAAGCCTCCTGGTTGAGTCGAACATACCCCGCGCTCCCTGAGCCCAATCAACGGGATTGGAGGCTCATTATATTTGCTCAATACCACAGAATCGGTTGAAATACCTACCCGTGCTTGCATTTCCGCCTCGTTTTGGTATTGGATGAAGTGTGTCTTTGTCACTTTACCATCTACGTAGGAGTACCTGCATGGCCCAAATTTCCAGGTTTTTGAGCAATTACCACATGAAGGCTTCACCTCGCCGCACTGATACAAACGATGCCATTATTAGTGTCAACTTGCAAAGTTCCAAACCAACATATCACTGTAGCGCTTATGGCCACAGGAGGGAGAGGGAAACACCACCAACCTTTAGTTTCCGTTTCCTGCATCCATCGCATTTTCCGATCTGTGTCACCTCTTTATTAATATGGGGGAGAAAGTGGTCACAATGTAAAGAGAGCCTTAGCTTCTGCAATGCGAAAATTGCTGGTTTGGGGCTTGAAATGCGTCCATCGGGGAAGATTTATATTATCAAATGTGGGGGTTAGGTACTGACCATTGAGCTTTAAGGCTTACTCTGTGATCCTAGCAAAAAGACCGTGGGCTCTCCTCAAGTAAACGGGCCTTGAGAGGAGAATGGGGTATGGTTGAATTTTGACCCTGTATGACTAAGCTCAGGAACGTTCAGCTGTTAGCACTCAAGGCAACTTTTAGTCCTTTCGCAGTTTGCACCCCAATGAGGAAATTCTCGAAATTAAACCCTGGCAAAGGTCGCAGCTACCTTCTCTGCATTAACAACCGCTATTACATGGGTCGGTGGAAGCACCGAGATCGCCCTTAACAGCAGCGATTACCTATCGCTTTTTCTCTATCTCCGTGAGGGGTTTCGAGATACTTCGTATAGCCATGTATGAACAGCGACTGTTGCCCTGTGCTTGTTTCGTTCAAAGTGTTCCCCCAACGGAATGTTTGCTCTGCCCAACCCTATGTCTCACGTGAGAAGCGCCGCTTTTGCTCAGGCTCGGCTCAGGGCCGGCTCAGGCCTGCCCTATTTACACGCTTACCTAGAAATCATTAACTTTTAACGAGGGGCCTAAAAAGGCCCCTTCTCACCTGGCCAGG
The DNA here is from genome assembly GCA_013054445.1 of Cudoniella acicularis. NCBI lineage: Eukaryota > Fungi > Ascomycota > Leotiomycetes > Helotiales > Helotiaceae > Cudoniella > Cudoniella acicularis. The sequence goes on from JAAMPI010000438.1 coordinate 29,475, forward strand.
GATCCTAAATTCTTTATATAAGTATTACCTTTAAGGGAATTTTAAAGAAATAAAAGGCGTTATAAGATTACTTATAAATTATAAAGTAATACTTATTTTAATATTTTATATTAACTTAAACTTTTTAAATATAGCTTTACTTCTTTAAGTGATTCCTTAACTTGATTGTGTTACGGCTCTGCAAAGGCACTAGGGCCCTGACATCACGTAGGGACGTATTTGCAAGAAGGTGCTGTATTATCGAAGAGACTAAGCTAATGAGAGAAGAAGAGGTTCTCTCGGAGAGAGAAGCTCTATTTAACTATACAAATAGCGTTAGTAAGCGAAGCAGTCCGTAAGCGATTTCCCTGGATAGTGAGTCATTCGGTCAGTCGTCAAGTCATTGAGTCGACTAGCGTCGAAAGGACAGGCTATTATCAAGTCAATCTAGCCTGGCGTCGAACTAGGTCTGTGACATTAAATCTATTATAAAAAGTACTCTATATATAAATTAATATTATTTCTACCTGGGTCTAACTTTACTAAATCTATATACTAGAATCTAAGACTATAAATAGTTAAAAAAACGAACTATCATATTATAGTTAAAGAGAAACTCGTATTAAAGAGATACCTACTTTTTAGGTTAAAATTAGTACTAATTTTTATTAATATATATAAAGCTATAGAGGATTATTAAGTTCTCTAGCTACTAAATACCTTTGTCGTAGATATACCTGTTAATTACTATCTATTAGCTATAATTATTCCTACTGTTTATTGATTTTAACCTCGCTAGTTTACCTCTTAATAAACTTCTCCTTCGGGCCACACTTTATAAAACGGAGCGAGGTAAACTAGATAGTCGGTAAGGTTAATTAAGGCTCTAGTGGACCGAAAGACAGGCTGCGCTGCTAATGCCAATCGATATTAACCACACCTATCACAAAATCGGTGATAGGGGACAGGCTATAAAATGTCCTACGTCGCATTTCTTACTCTAGTTCGTCTGCATCGCCGTCATTTGGCGAAGATACAGTACCATCTGTGGCGTGTTTATGATACCCAAGACCCTGTGCTATGTGAATAGCGCTGCTAAGAACCTCCCAAGACTCCTTGGCTCGACCTTCGCACGCAGCGTTGAGTCTAGTGAAGCAAGTATATTACAAGCGAATCATAGGGCCCGTAAGGTGAACGCTGGCCGAAATAGTGGCAAGCTTGTCAGCGATGTCGCAGCACGTATCCCTGATATGAGTAAGTGGCACATCGCGAATCGTATCAATGGTGTAGGAGGGCGAAGGAAGAAACTGCGAGGCAAACAAGCACACACGCAGGGTAAGAACGGCAAACTCGACATCGTCGAGTGTCAAAACTGGCCTCTTGTTCTACCAGCGATTTAGCGATACATGAAGCTGGGAGAGTGTATAAGTTGACTCATCCAGTTAACGCCCGCAACAAAGAACTTTAACAGAAAGTCAAGGATCGAACGAGCAGGCATTCGTCTAATCTCATTTTGGACGGCATCGAGACACTTTTGTGGCAGGACCATATCTTTACTGGTTTGCTGCTTGTCTTGTTGGTGTAAACCTAACTGAGTATACAGATGGCGTTAGTTTTGTTGGCATTATTGACTATTATAGGAAAAGGGGGGAGGGGGATAAGGTAGCCCGAGCCTGAGCACTTACTTTCCGGAGAAGACTTAAGGTATTAGAGTCACTATATTCAAAATATCTAAAATCTTCCCAGAGAGATGCCGCGTGTCGAGATTGATCCTTGGGTTCTATAGAAACGCCGTTCAAGCCTATCCATGGCATCTCCCTTTCAGATATTTGATCTGTGTCAACTTGTCGGGAGGAGGGTACCGCTGTGTCAGCTTGAGTGCCGTCTCCTGTCTGGGGTCCTTGTGGCCGCGACTGAGACTGTGATAGAGGGCCCGAGGAATAAGTGTATTGTTCCATCAGTTGGCGTCGGTTGTAGTAATTGTAGGGAAACTGGCGGTTACACTAGGAAAAGCTATCAATAGTTGATCATGTAAGAGTAGTGGCCATTACTCTGCGCCTACCTAAGCGAGAACATGAAATCTAACCCCCTTCTAAAAGCTACGATAATTTAGAATCTAATTATTTTAACTTCAAATTAAAGATATATATTAACCAATAGTAGTTAATCTACGTATTTTAATTATATCCTCGATTTTATAAGTTAATTACTCGGTATAGTGCCGGAAGTCACGTAGGTCAACCTAGTCCTATAGCTCCTATAACTCCTTATATATATCCTCTCTATTTTTCGGTATATACGGCAATTTCTTGAGCTCTTCTTTTATCTATCGCTATACCTTCTCAATTAGGTTTAAATCTGGCGAGGAAGGAGGCCAATTAAAGCCACGGATACCGTGTGAGAGGCGGGGCAGTCGGGCCTTCCCTAAATACACCTCAGACCTATCTTCTATAAAGATATACTCTAGCCCGAGTTTATTAAAAAGTAGGAAAAATATAGGTTCTAGAACTTACTAGAGGTAGGCCTTAGAGCATATACCCTTTCGCTTAGGAAGATTCTCTAAGAAGACTAATTCTGACTTATAATCTCACCTAATAGCCCCCTAAATCATGACCGAAAACCTCCCTAACCTATAAACTGACCGTATATAGTTCGTATAGCGTTTTTCGTCCACCCGCCGTATAATCCAGATCCTTCTACTCTTCCTAACCTCAAATGTAGCCTCATCCGACTAAATCACCTTCCGCTAGTCCCCTCTAGGGTGGCCATCATCCCTGCCAGCTGTATAGTCCGATGTCCCTCACCACCTATGTTCCATTGCAAAAGCTAATCGTTTCTTAGCTTGTAGGCGTGATATATAGAGTCTTGGGCATGCGATACATCGGCGGTAGCCTGCGCGGCGAAGTTCTCGCCGAATGGTATGGACAGAAGCTGTGATGCCTAGCTGGGTACGGACCTGGTCGAAGGTAAGCCGACGCGTCGACCAGTCTTTTGCGATATGACGAATGCAGCGACGGATTTCGCGTATAGACATTAAATGTGGCTTATAAACCTTCCCTTTTCGACCTCGCCGGCGGTGTTCTTGGTGTAGGATATCTCTAATCGTACGTCGTGAGGCACTGGTCTTGAAAACGATATCGCGCTACGAAAATCCTAGCTTTTGCATTCCACGTATAATTGCACGCGCAGGGGTAGGCCATTCTTCGTTTTCTTTCGGAATACAGGGACTTGATAATATTATGTCGCCTATTGTTGATTATATAGTAATTAGGTAGAGTGGTTGATTAATTAATAAATTTTTAAAAGTAGGTCTTAAAAATCAGGGACGCGACGCGTTCTCGCTTAGGTGGGCGGAGAGTAATGGCCACTACTCTTACTAAGGAACAAGCCTAGCCATTTGTAATTTCTACCAAACAAGTTCATGATTGATGGGGTATATCGAGATAGACAAAATCACCTTCTGTTTTCTCAGATAGCACGCTGTACACGCTGACACAACGCGTTTCCGACCTGTGGTCAAGATCTGAGGCGCAATCGGGTTCGACATGGCCTTCAACGGAACGGACATAAGAATAATGAAAATGTAGAAAACTAATAGTACTTAGTCATATTTGGAGAGGTGTTCTCCAATTCTCTAACACACTATGAAAATTGTCTCCGAACAAACACTTTAAGCCAGATATGTGCCACTGCGAATCAATTGGCCCAACGGGCACAGAAAAGGGAGCCAACACCAACACCAACACCAACAGCATTTGATGATCTTCAACGCCGCACGCTATAACAACAAGATGATTTGGAAACCGCATTTTACCAACAATTGAGTCTGAAATTCCTCTTGTCGGTCCGCAAGCTTACAGCTGTCATTTTTGTTCTGTGCAGATTCTACACGAACAGATGTAGTTGAAAGCGAATGATTCTGAGTTTCTGGAAAACGTGGAGTTGATACAATATTTTGAAGAGGGGCGGATAATCCCGAGACCGCTATGCAATCGTGCCCCATACCTGCACTGTATCTTTGCACAGGCCCCGTTAGAAGTGTCCGTGTGAAAGTACCTCCATAGATGTACCTTGTATAACGCGCATCATCTGCCTAGGGTGCCTAGGAGAGGACCTGTTCGTTGTGATGGAGATGGTGGACAAGGGATGCGGCGAAATCTAGTCTCCCATCTCCAATCTTGTCGTCGCTTAATACTCTTGGCTATTCAGTCCAAGTCCACGTTACATTACTAATTCGGGCGATGAGTCCTGCCTGATTCCTTGCTGTGCAGCACAGTACCAATGGTACTGCAGCTTATTGGCAGCTTGTTTTCGGGCAGCCCGGTAGCGCCGGGCCGTCGATGCTGGGCTGATATTACCTACCTAGGTCGATATTGAATTAAGTAGACTCCCCATGAAGAAAACGTTGGTTTCGCATTCGCATCCAGTAGTATGCAACGTGGCAAAAGCCGCTACTCACGCCGCTTTGAGAAATTGATGCCATGTATATTTATATTTAAATTGATAATACTTTGTGTGCTGTACAACCATGTGCAGCAAAGTTGTCTGCGGCACAGCGCTTATATTATGCGCATAAGCACTGCAACCATATGGTTGCATGTTGCAAGCAGCAAAGAGCAAGTCTGGAAGTGAAGCTCCATATGACCGTGATCTTTCGACCGAAATATTGACCTTTTGTTCCTGGCTGTGCCGCGCAAGGGATCCGGATGCACCAGACTGCCGTGAGCCTGCCATCTCCTTGTATTCTGTCGTTGGTGACACGCACGCCTCACCTCTTATCACACCGCACTCTTGTCTTTCAATCGTCACAGCATACCAGAACTTTTCAAGGCTCACCTCATTCATACTCATCATGGGCACTTTTGCTGGCTTCTTCTACCGTTAGCTGATAATAAAGCCTAAGCCTCTTCTGCTAAATGTGCGGCTCGACGGCAAGACCGCTATCATTACCGGCGCCAATGCTGGCCTGGGACTGGAGGCCGCAAAGGAACTGGCTACGCATGGATTAGCTCGTATTATTCTTGCGGTACGAACCGTCTCCAAAGGCGAAGCAGCTAAGGAGCAAGTTCTCGCGGCCAACCCAGCAATCGAAGTGCAGGTGTGGGAGCTTGACCACGAGTCGTTTGCCAGTATCGATGCCTTTGGCAAGCGCGCTAATACTTTGGATCGTCTTGATATTGTTATACTCAATGCTGGCGTCAAGCATCTGGACTACGTGGAGTCGAAGACCGGGCATGAGGCACACGTGCAGGTCAACCACCTTGGAACGGCACTTGTTTCCGTTCACCTAGTTGTCCCTCTTGACAGGACGGCAAAAGCACTTGGGGAACCGACTCAGTTGAGTATTGTCTCATCTGAGAACCATTTTTGGGCCAAATTTAAGGAGCTCAAAGCCCCCAACGCGCTTGCTGAGCTGGACACGGCCAAGGCGTGTTTCAAAGGTATGGACAAGGTCAACATAGAGCGCTACAGCACCAGCAAACTTCTTAACGTGCTGTGGATGCGCGAGCTCAACGCTCGGGCAAACCGGCTTCACCTCAACGTCGCCATCAATACCGTCAACCCAGGCTTCTGCGCAAGTTCTCTGCATCGATCTGATCCACAAGCGGGCACGGCAGTCAAGATCCTTGCCTGGTCTGCCGAACAAGGAGGCCACAACCTGGCAGACGCTGCAACGCAACACGCTGCCGACAGAGGAGCTTATATCAGTGAGCAGATCGTGAAGAAGTAAGCATGTTTCTTTTCTTCCGAAATTAATCTCTCTAGTTGCTTCTGAATACAGGACCACAGGCTAATCTGGTAATGTTGCACTATTAAGACCATCGTCCTTTGTACTATCGCAAGAAGGCTCAAAAGCGCAGACCAAGATTTGGAGCGAAACAGTGGCTCTCTTGAAGAATGAAGCCCCATCGGTTACGATACTGACGGAACTGGACTCTATTTGAGCTATATTTATACTATCTTGGGTGCAATGGCATTCGGAGGACTAGATGAGAGACTCCAGTACCTTAGAACAGTCTCGATCAACTTCATGTAGCTCATCAAGCACTATTCCCTCCCATATCATGTTTGACAATTAGACCTTGCTTTTTAGAACGATTACGGTCAAGTACTGTCTCCCATTAATCTCAGCAATACTGTCTGTCCCTAGCACTCTTGCACCTGAGGCGAAGCTCCACTTAGAAGGGTGTTTTTTGCTTTAACCCAATGAATGTCGATGTGACCTTGGCGAAAAATCACTTAGGTGAGTTGGCAAAATTTCGGAGACATGGTCCTTGCCCCTGAGCTAACCATGCCCTAACCGAGCCCCTGAAGCTAGTGCTCGAGTATACGCTAATGAGATTTGGTAACATGAAGTGCCTTCAAGACTCAATTTTCCTGAGCATTTTAAATTTGTGAACTTGATTTTCATATAGCGCAAAGATCAAGTCTAGATTTGCTCTTTTGACTTTCAATTCTACTAATTTGAAGTTTCGAGTTTTCCTTTAGATGGGGCTAAGAAATAAAGCCATAGCTCAATGCTTCAGATGAACCTCAAGCAAGCCCATGGGTCCATCAGCGTGGACGCTAGCAATCTCATATCTGGGATCTGCATCCTTCAACAAAGCCTCAAACTCGGCTTTGGTTCGCTGCTTGGCTCCCAGTCCCACCAACACCAGGACGCCCAGCTGTCCCAAAGCACGCTCCTCGCGGGCTGGCCGCAATCCTGGCTCGGGCATGACTGTCTCATTTATGAGCAGTGGTGTCCCCTTCTTGGAGCCCTCCAACCCTGGTACAAAACTCTTGAAAATGGTGATGACATCGCGATCGCACCAGTTGTGCGTACACTGGCGGATGAAGAAGGCGGCCGCCTCCCGCTGCGGCTGAGGCTCGAAGAAGCTGTATTGCATGAAGGTTATGCGGCCTTAAAGCGGGCCGACGAGTGTCTTCCCTTGGGCGAGCATGCCGGTTGATCCGTCTTAACGACAAAATGGAGGTCGGGGAAAATCTGGAGTCGCACTTATTAGACTTGAAATATCATATTTCCATAGTGAGACCAGGTAAGATAGGCAAAGCCAAGACAGGTATGAGGTGCTTCTATAGCCCTGAGGTTCAGTCCATCATTTTACCTTGGCTAAGGCAAGGGATATATGACCACTACCACCACCGACGTCTACCACTGTACCCTTCAGTGTGTCCCATGGGAAGCAATCTCGGAGCTCGCTGATCTGGCGATCGACTGCGGGTTTGTTAGCGGTTAGTTGTGCCTCATGGCATGTGCCGGCGGAAAATCAAGAAGCAAGAGGACTATCCCAAGAACTAACCTTTTGCAGCCCCGGCCATAGCCTTTGCGAATCTGGCCGCAAATCTAGGGTTCTGAGCGTAGTAGGTGAACATTGGAACTCCGTGTCGCGTATTGAATGGCGAATGGGAGCTGTCCGACTCGAAGGGAGATGCTTTGAGACACTTGGATGTGTCTGTGGCTGCCTTGAGCATCTCGTCGACCCTGGAATGTATTAACACTACTTACGACAGAGAGCTCATGGTGATCTGGATGGAAAGGAAAGCTACTTGCATGTAGTGTCCTGCACAGCGCAGCTCTTCGTCATTGCCGATTGCATACGAGGCAGCCGTGTGAGAAATGAAGCCTAGCGTGGCTTCGCGGAAAATACGGTGGGTTGCAAGCATGCGAAGGACTCGGGCGACGCGGTCGGCATCCAACCCGGCTTTCTGGGCTAGATCTACGATGGAGATGTCGCCCTCAACTGGTACAAGAGTGAAGAATTCAAAGTCACAGGCAACCTGGAAGGCAGCTAGGTCGTTGCCCTGGCATACGAAAGATCGCAAACTGCGCTTCGGACCGTCTATGAGACGTTCGAGATCCTCTAAAGATGTCTTCAGGCTGCCGTGCAACGCCAGATACTTGGCCGTCTCTGGAGGCTCGGTTGAGTCGGCGGCAAAGGTTGGTGGGGCAAGATTGTTATTCTTGAGGTACTTGACAATGCTCGTAGTCTGTTCGAGAATATTGTTGGCTAAAGTAATAAGATCGGTCGTATCTTTGGCACAGCTGTTTGTCGGGCTAGATATGACGAAATAATGAAGTATAATAATAGTGAAGCACTACCAAGTTTTGATGAATTCTACCTCTTTACACCGGTTTTTGGACGTGGAATTATAATATGAAGACTTGTTGGCCAAAGTTAACAGAGTGAAGTGCTCAAAGGTTATACTTTTTTTCTTTTGGCGGCNNTANNCAGGAATTCGGATTCTTTATCTGGGGAGCTTCGTCTTCGGTCGGAGTCTCTGCCGTGCAAATCGCCGCGAAGTTGGGATTCAGGATCTTTGCAACAGCCAGCCCAACCCAT
>JAAMPI010000439.1:0-37773 GCA_013054445.1 Cudoniella acicularis
TGTCTCCGCCCTTCCACCCACCACCTCTACTCATAAAAAATATTCTCACAACTTCTCCTCACCACACCTACCCTCCAAATCCCACTACGTTTTCTCATCTTACCATTATCTTCTAATTTTCGCCTCGCTTTTCTGATACAATTTGGGCAGAGCTTGGGTACGCCTAGAACGAGATTGTTTTGAAGCCAGTCATTGATGCAGTCTTCGGGGTCCACGTTGTGCCAGAGGGCGTGGGGGGAACGGGTTATGGAGGTGTTGGTATGGTTGCAGAGGGTGTAGATTGTGCCTTTTCTTTTGCACATTTTTTTTGGTTCACGCGGCTTTGGGGTTTTTTTGGTAGAGGGAAGCTTGGACGTAGATAGTCCTTGCTTTTCCCAGAAGGTGCGAAGGTAATAGAATATAGTTTTGCGTCTAAGAGGACTTTCCTGAAATAGCCATCGGATACATTACTGTTTAGGTTGCTGTTTAGTTTCGAGACATGAATTCATGGTAATTAATTTGAGACAAGAAGAAGTGCCATTCATTAGGTCTAGGCTAGTCTTTTCTAGCTGAAGCGCTTACCTGAGACATATTTCCAAACTTACAGAAGAAAGGGTTTGTGAATGAAGATCCACAAATGATTAATGATAATTATAGTGCTTTATATTTTTCGTCTGGCCTACGTTTCGGTTTTCAGGATCAAAACTGTGATTTTTATCTACTTGGCCGTTATGCGCACAGTCTCCCGAACTCGCATAAAACACTCGAAAGCTAGTAAGTAGCCACCAAGTGAAAAACGCTAAAAACTCGAGAGCCAATAGAAGGGGGATAGGATAGTATAGGCTATATCTGCTTTCTTTCTTATGGCGTGTCACAGTAATAGAGATATTTTAGAGTGTTATAATGGATTTCGCGATACTACCCGTAGAATACTAAGAAATTCGTGGTTTTCGTTATGACTTTTAGACTGTTCTGCACCTGATACGAACAATGCTTTTGTAAATTGCAGAATTGACAGGACTTATCTCCCCTCGAGCATTCTTAGAGGCACCCGCTGAGCAAAGAGCGCACACCGTAGGCTGGCTTTAAGCGAAATCGGGAAACATACACTTCAAAATAATTAAATAACCACTAATAAATACTTCACTTAACCTTTATATACGACCGAAGATGATTAATAAAAATTAATAGGTTTAGTTGTTTTGTGCTAGCTCGTGGAGAGTTTAGTCATTTTGAAATATTTTCTAGCAAAACCACGTGGATGACCGACTTGCCGTGCGTGCAACAGTAAGTGCAAGTCTTTAGTCTTATTTCGGAGATTTAGTTTGATGTATTTTATTGATGGTTCGCCATTCCAGAGTTCCAGAGGCTTTTGTGCTTGTAATACAGTACTATGCAACTATGATCTCTTAAATTCGCTTTAGTGAGCAATGTACTCCTGAAATATTTCGAATTCCTATTTTCACCATGTCGCACGACTCTCTGCAGATTACAGTCTTCAAGTTTCAAACCTCCTAGTGGCTGCAGGAGGAGCAGTCCAAGCGGTCGGGAACCAATATTTGTGAATTTCATGATTTGATAGAAAGAAATGCTGGCTGGAGTAGATGTGCTTCTCGATTTAGATTTATGCGCGAACGGAATACGCCTATTTGTTAAATGCTCGGTTAACTTAGACTGGGGTTGGAGAAAATGTTGAAGTACTTGGAATATTATCAGATGATGGGCCAAGGGAGCATGTCGCCGGATAATTCATTTATTCGTCAGTATTTTCGTATTTCATCTATGCTTAAACAATTCACCCAATGCCGAAGGTGTCCTAAAAAAAATTCAATCCGCAGAAATTGCCTAAACTCTGCGTCCATGTATCCGGAAATCCAGGCACCAAGATTAAGTCAATTTGTAGATGCAACAAGTAATCCAGGGCTAAATACTTTCTTCGCGGCATTGGACAAAAGCTACGATATCTATATTCAGGTACCAAATAACCCGGGCTCTTGGAAATCATATAATAAGCTGAACCCGACTTATTCCCAAATTCATACCTATCTAAGCATCCACCGAGAGCTTCGATCGATTTTTTACCGTGACTTTATTTCTCCACCTACGATCACGATGTGGTTTTTCAACCATCTTCTGTTGGTAGGATCTCTCGCCACTACTGTTTATTGCGAATCTACAGTGCAAGCAAGGGAAACTGATGGTAAGTGATACAGCTAGCTTCCTCAAAACCACTGGCCCCTCATTGAATTTGAACAGGACATGGGAGGCATAGGCATCATCCAACCCACACACGATCTGGGGGTGGACATCACACTTCACCGCCAACAACAACCCCGACACATACATCTCCATTTCCAACAACTAGCTCTATATGGGTCTCTCCAACATACCCAGGTATTTGTATCAATCATTCCAGTTCAAGCCAGTATATTGAAAATTGTTATCAGGGCTTCCAGTTCCCACCAACACTTGGGGAGCGAAATGTCCCGTTCCGTACAGCATCACCATAAGCAATTTCAAATCTATCACCAACAGTCTTAACGAAACAGACGGCACCGCCAAGGTGTCCCTGAGCATTTCCTATAATGACACAACCTTGATCTGCCCCACAAAGAAGCGAACCGGACTACCTGCAAGTCCATATCCATATGATCCTCTAGAAATGGATTGCGACGGAGCACAACTAACCGAAGTTGACACGGATGGATACTCGTGGCTTTATGTTTTTGAACAGTTTTGGTGTATGGATACGAAGCCGTAGGTATCCAGCATGATCAGACCAAGAACAATATTAACTTCCATCGTAGAATGACTTTTGCCAACGGCTCCACTGGAAACCCAGACTCTTTTGGTGTTGATGCCAATCTTGCCAATTTAACCCCTTACCTGGATTGCACAATTGATTCGTCGTAAGTCTTATTCCTCTGCTATAATGAGAATATACTGACATTCCACGAGAAATATTCGCACCTGTGCGCAAAACGTAGCGCAAATCGTGCTGCAGATACAAACTCTCTGGGAGCTCCCATTTTACACCGATCCAGGCGTGACTCCTTCAGACCCTATCAGTCTAAATGGAACATACTTAGGGAACTGCCCAACCGTCTACGGAAAACCCTTTATAAGCAACCCAGCGACTTGCGATGGCAGGGGTCGGAAGGAGTAGTTTTAGAGAAGGGGCGGCTGATATTTAAGTTTTATTTCAAATTAATAAAAACCGATTTTTGTTCGCTTATAGGAGGCGTTCACTTTACAGCATTGTGCCAGTAACAAACAAGGGAGCACAAACAGTTCGGGGTTTATAGACTGTAAGTGTCCCCTTTCTTCGTGTCACAAGACTCTGCAGCTTTGAGGTTTCAAATTTCACAGTGGCTGCAGAACCTTATCCCGTCGCTCGTAATAACCCGGTATCGCTTTGACGGCAAGATATCTGGTAAACCAGGCCAAACCTTTTTATATCCTGAAGATTTTTCGGTGACTGTGAGGAACTCAGATGCAACCTAATTTAACCGGTGCCTTATTTCCTTGCCCGTCTTCCTCTATATTTCGCTACCTACGCCTTAACCTTATTGCTTTACCCGTAACAAGTTAAAGGATTCCGCATTCGCCACACCTTCTAGGGGCCTCTTATTTTCAGTTCTGTTTATAGCCAATCTTAATGTTAATCTTTATAGGTCCATTGTTTCGGTGCATCTTTCACAAGAACACCAGAAGCAAAAACCTCTCCTCAAGTTCTATGAACATTGTAGAAGTTCACTAGAAATTGAGGAGTCATGCCAATATAGAGAATAACTCTTCATAATAACAAGAATGACGATAGTGTGCTAGGCCTGTTCTAGTAGCCATCTCATACCCTTGACCGTATCTTCGACGAATGTCTTGCTCATTTCCAGCTCGGGAAAATTCGTCCAAAAGTAATGACCTAGGCCTTTATACACGTCAATCTTCGTTTTCACGCCAGCTTCCTCCCTCAGTACTCGTTCATATATCAATCCCTCGTCACGCAAGGGATCTAGCCCACATACTTGGAGGTAAGCCGGCGGAAGATCCTTGTGTCCTTGTTCCGCTTTCCCGTAATGGAAAGGCACGAACAACGGACTAGACATATCGCCGTTCATGCCTGCCATACTAAAAATCCTCGCCAGAAGTTTCAGGGGTAGCAGGCTGAGTATGAGCCTAGTGACTAGGGTGATGAGAGGGCTCAAAGGTCCTAAAGCCACGTTGAGGATGGGATCATGACAGGGGGTCACAAGAGGATGCGAAAGATACTCAGATCGATACTGAGCGGGAATATGAGAAGGCGGCAGGAAACACATAATAGCGGGGACGCCAAGATACTGGCCCGTTAGAGGAGGCGACAGTTGTTCATCACGTGCGATGTGTGCGAGCACCGCCGTTATGTTCCCACCGGCCGATCCTCCCCCGACTACAAATCCCCGCGAAGGGTCGGCACCGAGCTCTGAGGCGTGCTGAGCGCACCATTGAAGTGCATCCCAAGCGTCATTGATCCAAGTTGGGAAAGGGTGCTCCGGTGCGAGCCTATATTCCACGTTGACACATACGGCCCCCAGGTCCCGAGAGAACAGTCGACAGTTCACCTCCTCGTCGCTCAAGTCTCCCATACCCCATGCACCTTCGTGAAACATGACGATCAAAGGACTCCCGCCCTCCTTCTTTGTCACGGGCTTGTAGACCCTGATTGTGATCTCTGACTTGTCGCGGACAGGAATCTTCCGATCCTGCTCGGTAACTTCAGCGATGGGTCCGGGAAGGTAGCGGAGTGCCCATTTTTCTTTCAAGATAGCGGCCCTGTGCTCCCGGAGGGCAGTGTGATCCGCCCGGCCGTAGTACGGGTCGGGTAGCTTTGGCGGCCCCTTTTCCAGTGCGGCAGCCAGGGCTGGATGTATAATTGCTAAGGAGACGAGTTCTTCTCTCGTACGAGGCGCCATGATGAAGGTGTGCGGGAGAATATGAATCTGTGATGCACCTGGGGATTGACAGTGGATGATGAAGAACCAAGCTAAGGAGAGAAGAAGAAGAAGAGAACAGCTCGGGAGCTAGAGGCTCTAAGATACAGGTGGTGTCAAGGGCTGCACCCGTAAGGTAGTCTTGGAGTTGGGTACGCTTATTTTGGCATCAGGCAACAAGGCATCAGCAGAAACACATATAAATTCAATAACGCTGCTTTATTTCACGAAGATTACTTAATTACACGGTGTAACGGTTGGCGAGCTGCTGTTTTCGGGGGGTTTGGTCGCTGTTTTAGAGGGTCTGCCCATTGACCGCCGACGCGACGCTTATCCTTCGTCATTTTGTGCCATCTTCCTCTCTGTTTTCTGAGGGCTTATGAAGAAGCCAGAAGAGGTGCTCTCTGGATCCACGCAAGCCTGAAGATGTATTTAAAGAGTGCCCTCGCCCTGCGCCCACTCTATTGCGACTCCTCAGCACCCATCACCTACTCACTTGTCTCCCAACCCTCCTCTCCCCACCTCAAATCCTCATCTTTCAGTCGAACTCTCGTGGTAACGGTCGTATCTTCTTTTCTATCGCAATCATCCTTCCACCCTCCTTAACCCGATCGACAACTGTCTCGACATCTCCATCTGCCAACTCCTAGTCTCCCCTAAGCTCCTCTATGCGCAGGCCTCGACATGATGAAGATTGCCTGCCTATTGACGATGAGTCCGACAGCACGAGCGACCCTGACACGAACAGTCTTTTCAACAGCAGCGACAATGAGGTGGACACGGCAAGCGATACCGATTTAGACAGCCCTCTAGAGGAGGCCAACAGTGATGCTGACGACGACGATGATCTCTTCGATGATGAAGTACGACGCCCGCCTGAATACTACATCGCCGCAGCGGCCAATCTCGATGTAAGGCGACTCCGGCAGAAGCACTACAGGCTCACGACGCAAAGCCCAAGAGCCTGATGCCCTAAGCCGAGCGATACTATCAATTAGGACAGAAAAGAGGCCGACAAAATACTTCGTCTGTCTTGGGAATCCGTCTCTAACATTGCGTGAGAGGGTTGTATTGTATGCAACCCCTGGTTCTCTAATTAGGCACCTTCTAAAGAAGCACGTTAATAAGCTCAAAGAAGGGGAGCAAATTGATTGCCAAATTTTCAACATCAGGCTCGAGCATCGACAGTATTTTCCAAACCACGCAGAGAGATTTCACGGCACTCTCTCAAGACGTCGCCCTTAACATCTCCTGTCTTAGTTCCTAGGCAAGAAACTGGATTTTGTTACTATTTGGTTTCATGTAGAGGTATAGATATTCTCTAAACGGTCGGTTGTTAGTTAGCACCTCGAAATTTAATGTTCAGATGATTAAGTCTTTACTACGTCTATGATTGTGCTCCTCCTTCCGTGTCGAGATAGGAGCTTATATGCTCCTCTAAGCTGTCTACGAGCAGGCCAATTGTATGCTTTCGTCTGTGATAAGGCCACTCTCTCCTTTGGCGCGTAGAGCTGTGATAATTTCCCATCAACCCAGACTACGAAGCTCACTCATCCTGGTTCGGGTATAGCAGACAGACAGAAACCCTAAGCTCTTTATCAACATTGATGCCCCTCTCCTGCTTCAAAAGCGACAGAGCTCGTAGACACTCCGCGAACGGGAGCATCGGTGAAATGTTTCCTATTATATATCAGGGCGAATAAATAGTCTAAGATCACTTTATTGATTTTCTGCTTTATATCTCCGTACCTCTAAGAGACACGGATTCTCCTCTACAGTTCTACGCGCTATAGTAGCTTTAAAAACCGCTCTAGCCTTTTTATATAGAAATATTCTTATAAAATTCTGTCTTATAAGAAGCCGTAAGCCTTATTCAAGCTTACTATACGTGGCGCCTAATATAGTAGTAAGAATTCGTTATCCTATAAAGTTTTTAAAAATCCGTTCCGTATATACTAAGAGTATGTTATTATAAGCTAACTTAATTTAATGTTTTCTATCTAACTAATTTAAGAATAAATAAGTTATAAATATATAAGCTAATACCTAAGTAGGCTAAGGAATTAATATCTAATTACTCAGCTTGCCATTTGTCTAACGCTGCACAGGAAGACAAAAGGCGAGGATGACTATTACCTAATATTCGCCTCTGTAGCTGTATACAATTCTCTATTAGTTGTATAGCTTCTATATCTCGACCTTGCCCTTTCCACGTAAAAGCAAGATTGTTCATACTAGTCAGCGTGTCTGGATGGTCTATTCCGAGCTTCGTCTTGCTCGTCTCCATCACTTGCACCTCCAGCTCTTCGGCAGCGTCCCACCGGCCTTGATTCCTATACGTCGACGCTAGGTTGGCCATGCTGCTTAGCGTGTCTGGATGGTCCGCGCCGAGTTTCTTCTTGCTCGTCTCCATCACTTGCACCTCCAGCTCTTCGGCAGCGTCCCATCGGCCCCTAAGCTTATACGCCAAGCCTACCATTACCATACTACCCAGCGTATCATTGTGCTCTCGACCAAGAATCTTTTTTCTAACTTTCATTGCCTGAACCGACATCTTCTCCGCCTCTGGCCCATTTCCCATTCTCATCGCATACCATGCTGCCTTATATAGTATTGAAGCCCAGTCTGTTAATGAGCCTTGTTCCTCCGGTTGATGTGCTACTGCCGATTGCGCGTGTGGGAAAAGCGCCTGACACTTTACCCAATTCTCGTAATCTCCCGTCGGAAGCTCTACGTTAAGATTCTTGATAAACCGCTGCTTCCACGTCTCCTGCTGCCCATGATCTTGAAGCCATTTTCGTGTGGCTAGCTGCACTAGTCCGTGCATTTCGAAGGTTATGCCGTCTGCATTGATAGAGATGAAGGAGTAATGTCGTAAGGCTAAGACATCGTCTTCAAACCTATCACTCACGCTAGACTGTGATGTATTATCTTCATTGTCGTTACTATAATCAGTATCATCATTAGTAAAATTATCGTCATTACTCTCTTTCTGGTCTTACCACGAGTTTCTCTGCTCGCTTCGACTTCGAAGTAGAGTCTCGGGAATTCCTTGCCGGTCGAAAAAGCTCATAAGTGACAGTAATTCAGCAGCTGATGGTCTGATCTCCTGAATATAATCGAACGAAATTTGCCATGTAATAGTAATAGAGTTCTTCGCCTCTAAATCTCGACGGAGCTGTTCGCCCTCGTAGTTAAGGAGACTAGTTCTCTTGCGATCGCTCTTCCGAAAGTCCTAGAGGTACTTTTGCACGGAATAGCGCGGCACCTTTTGGGAGATGTATGCAGCAGCCTGAACAATGGCAAGCGGTATAAACTCGAGTGCCACGGCAAGCTCAACAGCGTCATCGCCGTCGTCGTGCCATCCTAGCTTCCTCTCCAAGAGTGCTAGCGCATCCGCCCTACTCATTGGTTCGATTGCGATGATATCGCGCTGTTCAACCAGCTTTAGCGCCGCATTTTTGCTCCGCGTTGTTATGAGAATCGACCCGTTCAGACACTGCGGAAGGTATGATACAAGCGGTCGAGAGTTACCGTAATCTATGCCGTTTGTTTGCCCATCCTGACTGGTGCTTCGAGCCTCGACGAGGAAGCTAGCATTATCCACATTGTCAAGTATAAGAACCCACTTCCCCTTCCTATCGTCGCGCAGCCAGTCGTGCACAAGTTGGAATATATTGGCCTGTTGATTCTGCCGCCCGGAAATCTTGACGGAATTTGCAATTTCTCGAAAGCTTTGCTCGAACCGGGCCGCGTTGCTTGCGTGGACCCAGAAAACCCACGTTTCCGGCGATAATTCTCGGGTTCGGTACGCGTATTCGATGGCGAGTTGCGACTTGCTTCGCACGAGTTAGCTATCTGCCTTAACGAAAGTGTATGTGCTCACCCGACGCCGCCTAAGCCAACAAGCGCGGTCCGAGACCCTAGGACAGCGTATTTCTGGTGGATCTGATCAAGTATTATCCCTCGCTCGACAAAGTCTATGTCGCGGCTGAAGGGTATGACGATTGACGGGTTTGGTGGGGTCTCTAGTCGCTCTAGGGCCGGGCTGTCGTCAGCGCCAGTCAGCTTGGACCCTTTGCAACTCACCAGGAGGGGCATGTTGATGAAACGCAGTATTGACAGGACCGTTAATAATTCCGGCTTGGAAGCCGGAGTTGGTGTCGCCAAAAGATATCGCGGATGCCATCGCAGCAGAGTGGTTTTGCGATAAAGTTCTGACAGCAGCTGAGCGTGCCGATACAGTTCGCCATCTTTCAGCCGCAACTCAACGATTTGAGGTTACTCCGGATACCCTCCAATCAGATTAAATGGCGCCTCCAAAGCCTCAGCTTAAGTTTTTAGATCTTCGTTTTACGTCTGCTTCTATTATCAATACACACACATGGCTGATCCTCTCAGCATCACCGCTAGCGCCGTGGGTATTATTGTACCAGCCTTGCATGGCACACGACTACTTCTAGAAGATCTACAGCAGCTCAAAGATGCACCTAAAACCGTCAAGCGCCTGGTGGAAGATGTGCACTCTGTCGACACGGCACTCAAATTGCTCCAACGTGTAGAGGAGAGAGAATGGGGCTTACTTGGCGCAGGCATAGCTGAGCAGTCCGAGGCGACGATCAGCAGCTGCACGCAAGCATGTAAACTGTTCAGGGCCGATCTCCAGAAGTGGACTAGACACTCAGAGGATGGAAAGCTAGCATGGCTGGACCGAGCGAATGTGGGATTCTTCAAGAAAGACCAAATTAAGGCCATGTCGGAGCAGCTTCAAAGCTGTAAGCTCGCCATTAACCTCATTGTCGGCGTTGCAACCTTGTGAGTAGCTCCGGTTGGGCCTATACAGTGTAGAAGATGGATTAACCTTCCTACAGGTACAGCTCTGTTCGTAATAGCCATATCACGGATGAGATAAAGAACACAATATCTATAAAGCAGGATGAGGTCAAAGGTGCTATTACAACGGCGGATAAGCAGCTGATAGTTTTGGAGAACAAGGTGGAAGAGATGAACCTCAGCGACGATGATGAGGAAGCGGCTACACCGGCAGAAGGCAAAGCTGAGGCATCGCGGCAGCTTAAAGAAGAACTCAAAGCACTAGAGGCGTCACGGAAGCTGCTAGATGAGCTACTATCTAAGGCACAGGAAGACGCTGTTGCAAAAGCAGCCGTAGGGAACCAGAGCAGCTCAACAACTGTATCGGTTGGTAATATTACGTTTGGTAAAGATAACAAGGGTTATCAAGCTGGGTATGTCGCAGGAGGAGATTTCAGAGGAATGAGGTTTGGTGGACAGTGAATACAGTACACGTAACTAGCAGGAGGTGATTCATTGCTGCTTCATTTCTATTACGCCGAGAATATAACGAAGACTAGCTCTAATGTACAGTAAGTAGTCGCGAGGCCTGTGCGAGCCTGCCTCAAGAAACCCATTCGAACTAAAGAACAGGGTAATAACTTTCTATTCCTCTTACAGCAATCTAATCCTCCGCAACCTGCGCTCAGATCATCCGCGCTACTGGGGCCACCTGGGGCCACGCTGGCTGTGGCGCTTCGATTACCCGCGCCACTTCTGGCTCTGGCTCTGGCTCTCCTGCCTCTAGCGCAGCACTTTTACGCTTCCGACCACGTTTTCCCTTGTCCTTATGGCCTCTTTCGCAGCACGCTTTGCTCGTGCCTCCTCAATGTCCTTATAGCTCATCACCTTCGCCTTCCCTAATGCTACTGGCTTGGTCGATCGGCGAACTTTGGCTTCGTTGTTCATTCTGGTCAAGAATTGATTTTGATCCCGGAGGAGGGCACGTTCGGTAAAGGATATTTGGGCGGCATTGGTAAGCTTCTGTACATGCCTCTGTAGGCGCTGTATACTCGTCTTATTAAGCGTATGAGCATCCTGTTTAATCAGATTATATAGCGACGTAAGAGCCTCTGCTAACACTAGCGTCACAGGCGTTTATAGTACTTCGTCTTGCGGACAAGAACCCACCTTTATTTCATCGGTTGTCGGAACAGGAGCGGGGGGGCTTCGGTGTAGCTCTGAGTACTCTGTCTAGGTTGAACGGAAACAAACCACTCGCAGCCTATGCAGCGGTGATGTTCCTCTTCGTGAACGCCCTTTCCCTTGTAGGGCTGTATAGAGATGTAAAATGCTCCTTGTCGATTGTATTTACACCTCCTCGATATAGTTGTTCAACTTGGTCGCGATAGGCTGCCTTTAAGGGGGCAAAGACTCTAACGTCGTAGGGCTAGATCTTATAAGAGGTGTGAGAGGGCAGCTGATACAGGATGATATTGTTTTCGAAACAAAATTCTAAGATTTCGAGGGTCTCGTACGTCCCGAAGCTATTATAAATCAGTACCCGTGGTTTCTAGTTAGCCCGTCTTTTAGTTTAAGGATCAAACACACGCGTGAGCTAGTCTAAGCTAATCTTAGAGTTGGTGTACCCAGATTCAGAGCACGTATAGTGCTATCCAGGGGTGGGGAACATGGTCTAGTTGCTTTGATAGGTAGTGGCTAGCTAAATAATCATTAGTAACAAAGACCTACCGTTCGCACTTATATACTCAATAGTAGTTACTATCGTTCGCTTAACACCCGCGCCTCTGTAGTCTCGTGGGTCGTCCTTACCTATAAGGACTTTGACGGAGCCGAGTATATATAATATGACTCCTGTCTCGTCTATATTATAGACATTCTCTAGCAGAATAGCCGGATCTTGCCTAGAGGCTTGATCGCTTTACCTGTCGTTAAACGTTGGCGGGCGATATTAAAGACTAGTAAAGGTATAAACTTTATTCGTGTAAGATTTCCGAGGTTAGATAATAGTTTTAAAAGCTTTTCGAGGGCTTTCTCTTCTAAAGGTGTAAGATATTGTTAGCTCTGGGCCTTCTGTTCTTTCGAGCGTCGCCCTTATATACGATGATATAGGGTAGAGAGAGGGACATTCCTACGTTTTGATATAGCATCGTATGTTCGAGGCTCTCCCGGCAGAAAGCCCTCTGCAAGGGCTTCACTAGCGCGGTCGCTTATACTAACTTACTGTGATGATAGAGATAGGGATAGGAACGATTAAATAGTAGCTTAGCGTAGAGCGAAAACAGACACGTGGCTGCTGTGACAGCGCTGACAGTGAAGTAGTTCTATTACTTAGAATACTAAGGTGAAGAGCTCAGATGAGGTCTGAAACGAGGTTATATACACGATATTAGGTCACGTGATCGGTCCTGACCAGACCCCTGAACCAGATCTGTGACAGCTGCTTATAGAAACTTCTAGAATAATACCCTATTGTTATATGAATTTAGTATAATATATAATTTAATACGACTAGCGTTACTGTTAATACGACATTATGTAAGCGCGATAAATTCGCTTAGCGTTTTGCATACCTCCCCCTTTATCTAGATAAACTCCGCACGTAGGTTTCCTTGTGCTCTATGTCTCTAAAACTTAGAGTTATATTCTTTCTTAATAGCACTTTTGTGCCGTGGCCCTAAAACTCGGAGACAGGCCAATAGTTATAATAGAGCAGGAGTGAAGAGCCGAAGCGGCTTTTAACGCCGTCGACGAGACGATCGATAGTATAACTACAACCGCGGTATTTTCTTACTATAAACCGAATCCTTATAGAGAAATGGCTAAAGAACAATAGCACACTAACAATAACTTTATATACCCGCGAGGGAGAGACTTGAGACCCCTAAACAGTGGATTCGTCTCGGCACGGTGGGTTTCTCTCCACACAGGGACGGACGTTATTTATGGCATGCTTGGAGCCCCAGGGGCAGTACAGCAGAAGGGAAGCAGTAAGGAGGCGAATTTTGAAGGTTGCATTTGGCAATTCTGATTGCACACCTAGCTCCTTTTTTGAACCCTTTACTTGGCTCCGGCCCGCACCATATTTCCAGGGCATGGTACATTTTGTTGAGACATATACAAAAGCAACGAAGGCTCCGTCGTCTAGAAGCAATTAGAAAGCCAGCCTTTTATCCATTATCATGCCATATTCATCAATTACGTTCAAGATCCCAAAACTCCTAGCAGAACAAGCACTGTATCAAACAGCATGGCATTCAATCACGCTCGATGACCTGCGTGTTGGAAGGAATCTTTCGTTTCGTGATAGGTTCAAGGGTGCGGCCTGAGCCTGAAGAATTGATAACTAAAGAAGGAGTTGGTAGTGGCTTGGCTTCTTGCGGTCTCGCAGGATGAAGATTGGTGAGAGCCTCACGCTGGTCTCCAAGAATTTCCTGAAGTCTCTCCGCGCCGAAACTCTGGATATGTGTTTTGGCAACCTGGCACCGCCGTTCCCAATCCTTGTGGTTCTCTTGGAAAGCTGGAGTTTTCGTGACGACTAGTATTTGTGGGGAGCTTGTCCACTCGGTGGTATGCGTGAATCCTTTCATAGAATTGAGTTGAGCGCGGAGATGAACTCCTGGTCGTTCGGCTAGTGGGAATCTGCCGACTTGCTGTTCGAGGTTGATGAGGAACTCGTTGAGCTAGTTGCAATGCGAACATTCGCAACTGGATTTGGTCCGTGTCCAGTCTTTTGGTGGAGTGGATTCGGGTTGAATATAGCGCAGAATATAGGCATGGAGGACCTCTTGAAATAAACGCTGGAATGGTGAGTTCTGAACTGGGATATTCTTCTCCACCAGCATCATACTCAAGAGCTTGAGGAACGGCAGATAGATGCTGTCGAAGAGATTAGTATGTGCTGAAGCTGCTTCCATCAACAATTTTTGGATAAGTTGCTCCAGTTCTGCATGAAGTCCGATTGACAAACAGTGTTAGAGCAAGGTGGCAATGTTCTCGCTGTTTTGGTTATCTAGAACGACAAGCTCTTCTACATATCGGCCAGAGTGGAAGAATCTTTTTGCAGCTGGTGGTGCGAGGGATTGCAAGCTAAATTGGTCGACCAAGTCGGTTATCACACCCATCCACGCCGGCATCAAAAAGACTTGCCAGGAAAGCCATCGCCATAGGGGTATTTTGTACATTTCTTTTGACCGCTGGCAGAATCCTGTCTTTGCTTAGCCTAAGATGCGACTTTAGAATTGAAGACATACTTGTCAAAGATTTCCTGAGGGGTAAATTGCTTGGCTAGATCAGTGAGAACAAGGTCATCTTGAGCCGTGTCCATTGAAACCTCGGTAACGCATAGGGTCTCATAGATTTCGGATTTGGCCCAATCTTGCTGAGCATTGTCTGGTTTAGAAGTGCACTTCGCCTCTTCCTCTAAGCCAATTCGAAAGGCATTAGTTCTCTCGATGACTTTGGAAAGCTTAAAGACAAATGAGAGTTCGTCGGTAAGTCTGTTTCATGGTTAGCAACTTCCTCAAAGAAAGTGGATATAGCAGAGGAAATATGATAATTTTTGGTCATGCATGTGTGGGTTAGGTTTTGAGGTTTATGCTTCGCCTTACAGGTAGCTGATTCAAGAATTCTCCCTCGAAAACGTGGGAAGCATCATGCTGCAAAACAATTGCTCTTTCGGGGAACAAGAATTGATAACACAGACCATATTTTCATAGCATGAGCCTAAAAAGAGAGTACTTACTTTGAAAGAACCGACTCTGAATTATAACGTAAGCTTGCTTTGGCCATTAATTGAAAGGCCGCAGGGGAAAACCTTTCACTGCAGACATCAACCATCTCCTTAAACAAAGGTTCGTTATCCAAGTCTACCGATATCGACAAGGTTCGCATTAGAATCTCATTCGAGAAAGGTTGTTGGGGTCGCCCGTCCCACGGACTCTCTGGACGAGGGCCGGCTTGCCACTCTGTCATTTGGCGTATAACTATCTCGCAGATCTGTGTGAGATCTCCTTTAGCACTGGGGTTATTGGGTTTGAGAGATATGTTATTTGACAGCATCTCAATCCATTCGATTACAGGGGTGGTTGAATCTCTCGCCGGCAGCCCATACATCCCTCTCCTGCTCTCATAAGAAGTGGGACCGAGGAAAAACTCGATTTGATAGCACTTCGGCATAAATATTGCGACCTGCGGAGCAAAATTAGCCCTGGCGAACCCATTCCGCAAATCTACTTAGTTACCGTCTTGTGATAAAAGTGCGTGACGGACACCCCTTCATTGCCAGTATATCCAGAATAGTCTTCATCGTCAGGGTCGACCTCTTCAAAGGGATCAGCTCTGGTAAAATGGTCTTCGCTATAGCTCATATCCCTCGCAACCTCTATCCCTTCTAAATCCACTACTCTCTTCAGAGAGGCTGTTCGTTCGACTTCTTCAATGATAGCGTGGAAGTCACTTTCACACCCACCCCAACCACCATCTTCATCACAAGAATCACAACCGCCTTCGACGGTTCTCTCAAAGTTGGTAAGATAGAGGCAAAAGCCATGCTTCTCACAAGCTTGGCGGAGGTATATTGCTGCTTGTAGATCGTTGCCTTTCAGACCATCAAAACGAAGACTAGTATTTGTGTATTGGTGCTTAAACAAAAATGCGCATGGAGTAAGCATTTCTTTGTCTTCAGCCACACTGTTTTGCCATTCCGACAGTAGTGCTTTGACGGCAGCACAATGACAAGTGTTGCGAACATACGGGGTGCTTTCTCCAAACTCCGCAGACATCAGCTTCAGAACAACTTTAAGAGGGTGAGTTAGATAGGGCGTACTCTTGGTGAGGCTTTAACATCGCTCCTTCGTCATAAAGCAACATTTTGTATAGTTGTGCTGAAACGGCGTGGCCGGTAGCATCTACACCAAGACCAATACTCACTTCTGCCACGATGGACTCAACAAAAGCTCCTCAGGCCGGGTTTCGTAGTTCAAAATCGTTAGGGGAGATCTCCCAGGCTTTCCTCACGCTTGTATCCACCAGAGTTTCTTCTCCTTTTCCGAATGGAGCTGCATGGCTGGCAGCGACGATTGCCTGTGCATCGCGATCCGACAGAGGAAGTCCAATGGTGCCGCCATTCTTCAGGTACAGGCCGGGATTCGGCGGATTGTCCGGTAGCACGAATAAGGCGAATGTGCCAGAACTCTCGATTTTGCTAAGACACTCGTCCAGACCATCTCGAATGGTGTTTATATTGATGAAGACAGCAGACTCGGCAGATTCCGTACTCGGGGGCGAGGAGCACAAATCGACGAAATCGGCCATTCAAGAGGTTGAGTTGTTGCAGAGTGGTTTGATTGCTTAGGTACTTCCTAGAAACCAGACAGCGGTATGACCAAATGTCTGTTGCGGGGAAGACGCGTCATGCAGGGATTCGCACCCTAAAGTCATGAGATCCCCTGATATACTAACCTTATTCTCCCGAGATAATGCCGGCCCTCCCTTTCAGTATGGAATAGTTTATACAGTATTTCTCCAACCATCCACCTCGATTTCGATTAACTCTTTTCCTTCAGCTCTCCCAGATCTTTCTCGCTCCAACTAGCACGTCTCAGGATCTTCAAAATGATCTCGTCTTTAGCATCGCAGTACTCGTCCACGTTGGAGAACTCCGTCTTCGCCAGCGCCAGCTTCACGTCTCCATACTCTTTTCGAAGTCCCGCGTCCTCCAATAACACTCTCTTCAGATCTCGATGATTCCTCAAAGCCAAGCTCCCTTCCAAGACGACATAAGTGTTCATCCGCATAATCCCATTGGCAAGCGCTGTCCCATTTGAGCCATCACCATGCTTGAAGCCAGGCTGTCGAAATGCATATCGATCTGCAATGCCAACCTCACCCAGATCGGTGTATCCCCTTGAAACCAGCACTTTTCGAGCAGCTGCGATGTTCTCAGCATCGATAACGATATCAATATCGAGGACAGGCTTTGCTGGAAGATCTGGGACAGATGTGCTTCCTACATGCTCGATGCCGATAATTGGGACACCTTCAAGAATGGCTGCAAGGCTGTTCTTGACTTCGTTGAAGCGGGTGATCCATATGGGATTATGAGGTTCAATCACAACTCTCATGTTTGAAGCTTTTGTGGTTGAAAACTCGGAATATGGAGATCTTGGGGCGCACTCGTCGTTAAACCATCACGAACGTCGTCGTCGCTGATTGGGCCAAAGCCATGATCCAATCGGCTTGCGAAGCTGCTTGTCTCAGATGAGTCATTTTTTTTTTCCAGAAATGACGACTAGAGGTCTTGCACGATCAGCCTCTTGAAGCACCATCTGGGTACTCCGGTACTATGGATGACTTTGGGGAAGTAGAAGATGTCTCATCGTCCTTTCCGAGACTCACCACCAAAAAGTGCCCAAGCAAAATAGCTTAGTGCGTATGCAAATACTGATAGCTAAGTAGTCGGTCAGACATGCGGAGCCATATGTTGTTTGAAAGGTCTTGTCTGTATTTCGAGCTCCACGAAGAAGCTACTTTTATGTTTCTTGAAATTTGAAATTTGAAATTTGAAAGTTTGGAATCTTGAATTACTGAAGTTCAAGACTCGAGAGCGCCATCTAGAGCAAAACCAGTGGAAGCGCTCGTGAAATCTCTTGAAACCCCTTATATACACCGGTCCCTCAACCATATTCATATGTATTCAATGTACACCTGGTTCACACCAAAAAAATAAAATAGATACAAGCTGCTACAGCCAGTCAGGCACCTGTCTACGGAATAATAAACTCCTACCAATAGCCTTTTCAACTATTGTTAACCCACTTTACTCAGCCTCTACTCGTGCAATCAACCCTTTTTACGGTCAAGTTTTCTAGTGCTGTCAACTTTCTTTTTGCTGATATCCTCTTTTCTTACCCATACCAGTATCCTTCTGCTACGCAAATCTTCTACCTTTTTCTAGTACTACAAAATAAACACAGAAAACCAGCAAGCCCACATTCCCACACGTCAGGTCCGCCGCACCAAAGAACACTTTGGATTATGGTCACAAGTTTATTTCTTCCTTGGAGGGAGATTTAAACAAAGGCTGCCATACCACGACGGTCCCCATCCAACCATACACAAATCCATTTCTTGAGCTTGTCCTCGCCATGCCCAACACACAAAGATAGGTCCAGTCCAGTTAGCACGTCTATTGTGCGCCTAGCCGGCAGCCTTGAAATGAAGAGAAGCTTAATAAGAAATGGAATACGAATGGAAATCATGTGATTAAGACCATTACTTCCGCTTGTCTGGGTTGTCTCATTCCCACTTGTTCAATATCAAAGGCAAAGGGGCTTTTGTAATGTTTCTGAGGCGAATAAGAGGAGGGAGAGGACTGGGCGGGGTAGAGCAGTGAATGGTCAGGTCTGAAAGTGGAGCATGGAAGTATATTTTCTTTCTACTATTTAAAGAGTGCGACGGGATGAAGCACCAGACGGGAACAGATCACTTGCCCGACAGATCAAGGAGTACGCAAGACGCGAGAATGAAAACGATTTGAACCGACAACTTTACGACTCCTGGGTCGAGAAGTTAGAAGGGATCGGTCAAAGTTGTGAGTGCGGCGCCCAAAGGAAGGCTGCTAAAGGCAAGAATGACGCGGGGGAAACCTTGTGAAGTGTGGACCTATTAAGCGAAACCGCTGCTGTTACTATCCAGACTACTGTCTCTCCTTCATTTGTTCATTTGCTCGCTCGCGCACTCACTTTCTCATTTGAAAATTCCAAGTCATGCTCGCTTAAATTCGGCCTAGGTTTCCTGCAAAAACTCCTGCATGCAATGCTCAGCATTCGCAGGTCTTCGTAAAGCAGCAAATCATCAACGAGAGCTCTCTACTGGCCTCACCTAATTCCTCTACGTCTAACATATTGAAGATTGTTCAATTCAGACGTCATAGAGTTTTTAGAGGATGCCTTAAAGTAGATTGTTCACTACCGCGCCTGGGAGGCTTGAGCAAGAGAGAAGACGAATCATAAGAGATCTCAAGGTGAGCAACGCTTCCTTTTGAACCTCGCAATTCACTTATCTTCTACTCGACCCCGCCTTCCCTCTTCTCGTTTCCAGAGAAATTATAAATACTCCCTCTGGCTCGAAGATTACGCTGAGATAAAGGAGATCAATCCAAAAAATACACGTTGTACTTGTGAGACAGTCATGGCTAAAGCTGACAGCAAGATCCCCCATTTTCGCTCAACCTTTAGCCATTCTCAATTAGATCATCTAATTTAGATGTAGGTCATTTGGCTTTAGCTTCGAAACTAAGAGAAGAACGAAAGGCCGAGATATAATCTGCTGCTGTCACTATCCATAATACCGCCAATCATCCATTCGATGGCTGGATGAGTAATTTTCCCGGGGAACCACAGTAAGTCACTGCATATATGCTCGGAAGTTCCTTCCTAGCTTTGAAAGTTATCCTCGAGACAGCTATATGATGACCCATAAGAAGGCGCAGGTCCTCAACACGGTCCAGCACGTACTCAGAGGGGGTTTCCTGGAAGGACAGTCTCATGTCAAGCAGCTTGTAGATTCCTATCTGGTTTTTTTCTCCAACGACGCTACTAAACTCCTAGATCGGAAGCGATATTTTCATTCCAAATATTTCCAAGTCCTTACTTTGGCCAAGCTGCCATCCAATTATCCTAGCTGATATCTAGAAGTGTTTTGATATCATCACGGCAAATGACTTTGATTATTGGTCAGATACAAGCCAGTCGAGATACGTTTGATATCGCCAAATATAAAAGCACGCAAAGCAGAACTTGTGTTAATTCTGCAAGACCTTGATCCGAGACACGGTGGGCTCCATTGTATGCACCTGGGTGTGAACACGCTTCCCGGTCAAGCCGAGCATTACAATGGAGCTCGGCAATGATGATGAGTGGAGTTATGAGATCATAAATTGTAAGAATGTGGTAACGTATTGACCAAGATCTGGAATTCCAAAGTAGACGCTACTGCTGTTAATTCCTGGACTATTGCCGTTCGCCCTTTCGTTCGCTCGCTCTCTTACGCTCTTGCTTGTGAGGGATAATCAAGTTGAACCTCCGTGCTGATAGAAAATAAGTCAATTGACGAGTACAAGTTTAAAGAGAGCTTCCTGAATAATAGCAGTCAATATGGACAAAGCTTCAACGTGTCTCTTAAATACGTCTTCGGCTTTCATCTTGACGTTTAATTTCACAAGCGGTTCTACAGGCCGTGTCCAACGAGAGCAGGGAAATAAATATAGTACAGAAGACAGGTAAGAGATATTTGGAAGAAGGCGGTCTGCGAGTGAATTACAGTGTCTTTAAAATTTTAAAAGAGCTTTGCAATGGAATTTGTGGGGTTTCAATTCAACGATAGCAATACTAAATTGACAACAACGCCTATCTTAACAGCAGGCAAAGCAAGTTCCCTAATTGGCAGGTTACTAATAAGAAAGGCATAAAAGCAGTTAAAAGGACAAAATGAGCTATGCATTTGAGTTAAAATATCAGAGAGATGAGCCCCGGTGAGAAGGCACCCATCCGAAGAGTCCAAGACTTTACTTTCTAAGAATCGGCAACTCTTCTTAGACAGCTACCGGAGCAGGAGATAATAGTGTGGGTTTTCATTTATATGTTGGAAAATAGATTCAAATTCGAGTAACGAATTTTGCCTGAAGAAAAACTGGCGCGTTGAATTACCCAAGTCTGATGCCGCTATATGTTAGGCATAATTGTAATATCCCAGCTCGTAACATTCAACCATGAAACATTCTAGCCATACTTATAATCTCAAACACAACACACTGAACACAGCAAAAACAATAATTAAAGAAGCCCACCTTACTAACATCAAAACCCATCGTTAACAGTCTCATCAATCCTCCACCTATGCCTTTCATTCATTCTCCACGTCACGTTCGACTCAACACCTACATACAACTGCACCGTTTGGGGATCCCTCCCGACCACCCTTAAACATATAATCAAAAGTAACATTATACAAAAATCATAAAATACCTTCTTAGAATCGAAATAGGATTTGTTCTTTGCATAATACTTATCCGGAGGTAAATAAACACTGTGAACTATCAATAATTGCATATCTTCAATTGTACGGAGGGAATTGAAAGATTAAGCGTAGATTTTCCGAACCACTTCAAGTGCTGCGGCGTTTTCTACGTGTGTTCCGTTGGCGAGAGGGGGCGTTTTATAGGGTGAAGGGTGTAGCTTTGATAGTGCGGTGTAATACGCGTGGATTGAAATGCGGGTTGATTTTTGGTTTCAAGGTGAAGGTCGTCTGGGAAATGCATATTGACTGTGGAATAAATGGCTAGATTCGACCTGTGTTGGTGAAGAAAATGCGGGGGTAGACGTTGGGGAAGCTCTGTGGGAAGAGCGGTTGTCTCACTGTGGGAGATATATATATGTAACAATTAGAACTTAGAGCTTCAAAAGCGCCTTAGTGTTGTTGAATGTGAAAGAAGTAAGAAATGGAAAGGTAGCCTGGGAATAGTGTTGAGCCATTTAACTCTTTAAGCTGACACCTAGATGACTTCTATGGGAAAGCTTAGAAGCTACCTAAGTGAGTGAAAGGGTGGCCGGCCATAGATATTGCCAATTAGAACAATCCACCAGCGAAAATGACAAATAATAGCCTATTCAAAATAGTTAAACCAATTACAGTGGGCTTCGATTCCGGTGTCCTCTTTATACACTCTCTTAAGTTTTATATAAGCTACACTTAGTCACTACTAGAACAATTCCGGTTAGTAGTTTCTTTGTTATCATGTTGTAGCCCCAGGTTATGAGCCGCCGCCTTTGGCCTGACGAAATTTGAGGCTCGGCGCTG
This sequence comes from Cudoniella acicularis, assembly GCA_013054445.1. NCBI lineage: Eukaryota > Fungi > Ascomycota > Leotiomycetes > Helotiales > Helotiaceae > Cudoniella > Cudoniella acicularis. The sequence continues at coordinate 21,618 of JAAMPI010000439.1, forward strand.
ACCTGCAACGTGTCCTTTGTCGACGAAGGCGCTTTCGATGGTTCTACTGTATGAACATCACTTAAGGCAGTCAGCTTCCCAGAATGGCATAGGATCTTGCGAAGCCGCAAATTAACTTAATTACTGGCATGAGCTTAAGCAGGTTGTTTACAGATCCTGAGATAGCTAAAGCTGCCAACTGCAGTACCTGAGCTGTCCGAAGAATACGCACAAACATTCGTTACTATGGCTCCCCCAAAGCCCCTCGAAACGGTGGCGGGCGAAAACGGAGTATTACACCTCTTATGTTAGACGCTCTTTGTGAACACTTGCTGGAAAAGCCTGGGTTGTATTAGTCCGAGATTATACTCTTTTTATTAGACTAGTTCGACATACTTATGACAGCTTCTAGTATAGGAAGAGCGCTAGTTTCTAACGGTTGGACTAAGAAAACAATTCGTCGAATAGAAAAGGGTCGGAATGCCGATCTATGAGACGTGTACCTGTATAAAAATCGGGATATCCATTCCTGGCAATGTGTTTTCGTAGACGAGTCTGGTTATGACGAACGTGCTGGGTTTAGGTGGACTGGCTGGTCTCCCCTTGGTATAATTCTAGTCCAAATTGCCCAGTTCCAGCGTGAGAAGCGATACCAGATATTGCCAGCATATACATAAGAGGGGGTAATCTTTGCTCGTGTCTTTCAGGGATCCACTGACAACGAAGTGTTTAAAGATTTTATCGAGCAGCTACTTCCCTTGTGTAGCAGATGGCCAGAGCCAAAGTCGATTCTAATGATGGATAATACGTCCTTTCATCATACAGATCGAATCACGTAGATATGTAACAATGCCGGGGTAAAGCTGGTTTATTTACCACTATACCCTCCGGATCTTAATCCGATTAAGGAGTTCTTTGCGGAACTAAAAGCATTTATTAAGCAGAACTGGCGGGTTTACAAGGCGAACCCAAACCAAGGGTTTGATAATTTTCTAGAATGATGCATTGACGTAGTTGGGGAAAGGGAGCAGAGTGCCAAGGGCCATTTTAGACATGCAGGTTTGACAGTAGAAGAGCTGTAAGCTCGGTATATAGTTTTAAACTACTTAGCCACGTTACACCCTTTTATTCTAGCTATTCCTCAGTCCTAACTCGCTTGCACTCCTGGAACCATTCGTCGATATCATCTAAGTTATGCGAAGCAGCCCTCTTTTAACACTTCCCTTAATTAAAAATTCTAGGTTTGGATCCCGATAGATTAGTTATAGGCTCATAGCGTTCTTTATTATTATATCGTGAGCCTTTTGAAACTCTGCTTTTAGTGTTAGGTTCTCGAATTTCGATTAGTACTAAGTATAGTATTCTTTTACTGCTCTATCTCGAAAGCCAGGGATATTGAGACGAGGAATTGGAGTAGGCATGTCTAGAACCGGAGTTCTACTGGTAAGGACCCCAGCTAGCAGGTCTGACAAGACGATACGGGCAGCGTATTTATGATATAAATAGGAGGAAGGTTTGCTACGGATGTGCTTTTCTGGCGCTTCGAGTCGAAGGACAGTTGTTCCTCTGCATAAAATTGCTGACGAATCTCCTGTGGCACATCGTCTTGTGTCTCTAATATACCACCTTCTTCTACGTACGTAATGAGGCTCGTTAAGTGGCGCGTCTTTAGCGGGTAATGTTTCTTGCTAATAGGGTAACACTAGTAATGAGGACCTTTATTGCATGGGGGGCGTCACACCGCATGGTCTTGTATACCTTCCTCTAAATAGATGACTGTCCAGAAGATTCTTCTTCTACAAGCTGTGTATTTAGCTCGGTGAGCATTCGTTAGGTAGCAGAGCCCCTTTTATCTATATTTCTCGATAATGTAGCCGGCGGCTGGCTAGTCTCTGCGTAGTTATAGTTAAATAAGATGTTTACTCTGAGTTTCTTACCTGTAAGGAACAGGTCGCCCTATATAATAAGCTGCGCATCTATCACTAACTAGTCAATCTTTGTTTCCTTAAAGCTTTTTATAAGACTAGACTCCGAGCGTTGTTGTGTAACTATAACCATAATCGTTATATCCTCGGACTTCAAAGCTCTATTATTTACTCTTATTTTGTATAGCAAAACTTTCTCTAGCTTAGACTCTAGGAAGTGTTCCTAGTATTTAGCTAGTGCAAGAACCAAATCTTGTTCCGTTTCTTTTGACACCTTCCTTTTGTTTACCTTGACTTCCCACTCGATTGTGTAATGTATGTAATCTTCATTATATGTCCTCTCTTTATTCTAATCCCTATACTGACAGAAGCTAAGCTTGTCCACTTGTTGTGTTTGTTGCTGGCTAAAACCATCTTCTAAAGGATCCCATAGTCCATGCTCGAATGATTCGGGGAAAGGGGAGGGGCTGCCTATCGTCGTCGGGGAGAATTGAGGAGGATTTCGGCAGAGGAAAATATCCCTATTCGTTTTTCAGGTATCGTGGTAAAGGTGCCATGATAGGAACGACGGTTGCAGAGGCTGTCAATACGGTGGACTGGCTGTTCATGGAAGTCCTTCGTCAATGGAGGCTCTTTGTCAAAGAGGGCAGATTGTACGATGTAAAGGCCCGTGCACCATCTCCCGAAGACAATAGAATCAAGCCGACGGCTATCTTGAAAATGGCTTTAACTCAATCTCAAACCACAGTAGCAAAGAGGATTGCAACACGAGTGAGGCAGTAGTAAGCATAGGAAGGAATTAGAAGCTTCTGCAAACCGGTAGCGCAAAAGAACCCCGGAGAGAGCAATGCTATGCACGTCCTACCTCGATCTGAATTGTCTATGCTCACAATAGTAAATACATTCTCCGTACGGAGTACCTGGCTCCCTATCCAGTATCATCCAAATCATCTATACTGTGATCGAATTTCTACTGTAAAGTCACTTGCAAAACCGGCTTCCTTTTCTCTATCCCTTTCGAATATCTCTTCTCACCTGTCGCTAGCCAAAAACAGTTAGCACAGAGTGAGATAAAGAAACCTAATCTTCGCCAAAAGCATTACCAAGCGACTCGAAATCGTCGTACGTTACTATCCGAGCTTCTGCCGAAGGCACGACAAAATCCACCTCATAAGGCTGAACGTAGGCGATATATTGCGTAGCAGCAACATTAATCTTGAATCTAATGTAGCATAAACATCACTTCTGTCTTCATTCTTCAGCAACGTCTTTCTACCCGGATCAAGATACCCTTGAAACCTCTAGCGCTCTACTACGACCCTGAAGTCTGACACTAAAGTCCGCAAAGCTAAAGTTGACTCAATTTCTCGTCGTATTTTCGATGGCACTGTTACCGGCGCATCATTACACTAGTCTTGAATCCTATCACGACGATTCAAACAAAGCCATTATCCCATCAACACATTTCCGTCTTCTGGTCTTAGATGGCGGTGAGGCTGCTGACGAGGTTTCATGTTCCCTTGAGCAGTACTGCCTCGCCTCGGCACCGGACTACGAGGCTATCTCGTACGTATGGGGCGACCCTACCGAAACATGCGATATCATATGCTCAGGTCAGCAGCTGGCAGTTACGAAGAGTCTGCACTCTGCACTGTGTCGATTTCGCTTTGCTAGTCAAAAGCGCACGCTTTGGGCCGATGCAATTTGCTCATAAGTCGATTGATACCGAATAAAAGACCTCGGAAACTTGAGGTTTTGACCTCTGTTTTCTGAAGGGCTTCGTTTTGTACTGCTAACCTGAGCCGAGCCCTGAGCCTCCTGAGTACGCCAATAAATCAGCTGGAGCATACAAAGGGGAACCTTTTCTGGCCTCTTTGAATCGGCTATAGTTTCTATGTCGTCTAAATATAAATACTGATGCCTGTTGTCTGGAACACTGCCACCCTTTCAACCTATCAAGAAGGGTGGTAGAGGTATCGTTCTCGTTCCCCTGTTAATTGTATAAGGGTCCCTAATGGAGCCAATTTTGGATATGTTGAGTTGGACTATTAACGCTACGGTAGACGGTAGCAACACTGGATATAATACAGGAGAAATCAACTCAATTGTCCTATTCTACAGTAGTGCGTAGCCTGTATTTGTAACATTCCAAGCACCCTATTCTAGTGAGTCAACCCACTGTAGCCTCCCAGGCAGTTTACCTTTCTAAGAATCATGCTATCGTCCATTATTAGCCATGTCACTCACAGCAATCCTGAGATTGCGTACGATAGTCCTGAAGCGAATTTGATTCTTTCCAGAAGTCTCTCGCTATGGCGTGCTTCTCTTCGCCTTGCAAAATCGATTCTAGGATTCCTAGATAGTAGCTTTAAACTTGAAAATTTCCATTCTCGGATTCCCTTATTACCTAACGATATCTCGACTAGCTCTACCTTGATCGAGGGATATTCTACCTGGAAATCTTCTGATGCGTCATGTCTTCTAGTACAGTCAGCGTCGAAAGCGGTTTCACATCCGAACACTTAATAATATTGCCTTCGTACTGTAAGCCAGGCTTTGATCTTTGCGAGCGCAGCCACGTCGGAGATAGCGAGACGGGTTTCGCGGCGTTTGGAACCCTAGACAAGAAAAGAGACTTCAGCCAATTCCCGCCCAATCACTTACATAAGGCGGGTTTTGCGGCTTTTAGAGGAGGGTTTAGGTATTTAGACGTACCGTGAATCATGATGCGTGATAATGTTATTTCTCACATCCGGCGCAAAACTTTCTTATATAAATTCATTCCTGCGTTTCTAGCAACAGACGCGATACTGATACATTACACTTCATTGACAATGGCTACTTTAAGCGATAAGAAACAGTTCCTAGGGGGACAACTTTTTGGATCGACATATATTCCCAAAGGTGCAGACTTGTCGGGCAAGACTGTAGTCGTAACAGGCGCCAACACAGGAATTGGTTTTGAATGTGCGAAGCATCTGTACGTCCATTGTCCTCCTTGAGTCTCCCAACGACAAACTGGCTAACCACTCTGAAACGCCACAGAGCTCGTCTCAACGTCGCAACACTCATCCTCGGATGTCGCAGCCTTCAGAAAGGCAACACGGCCAAAAATGTCATCACCCGCAATATTGATTGCAAGACAACGGTGATCGAGGTTTGGGAGCTTGATCTCGCCAGCTATCAATCGGTACTCGCATTCGCTGAGCGCGTCCGAACAACCCTTCCGCGCCTCGACGCATTCATTGCCAATGCCGGAGTGAGGCTGATGCAGTTCACACTGGCCGAAGGCATCGAAACGACAATCACCGTGAATGTGATTTCGAATATGCTCCTCAACCTCGGAGTACTCCCTAAGCTCCGAGAAACGTCGGCAGAACATGGCATCGCCACCACGTTAACCATTGTTGGGTCCATGATGCACATCTTCGGGCCACCAGAGAGCATAGCGCTTCCCCTAGATGGCAAGGTAATTGACACATTTGATTTATTGAGTGATCCTGCAACTGCGGACATGGGCCCACGATACTCGCTTAGCAAGACTTTAATTCACGCAGTCTTGTCGCAGCTCGCGACAGTAGCATCGAGGCCAGGACAGCACGAGCAAGTCATTGTCAACTGGGTGAACCCGGGGTGGTGTGCGAGCGAGCTGGACCGACACAAGACGGCGCCACCTCTGATACAGCGATTAGCATTTGCTGTAATGGGGAGGACGGCGGAGCAGGGGAGCCACACGCTAGTACATGCGGTTGTCGCTGGGAAGCAGACGCATGGTTGCTATCTATCAGAGTGCCGCGCGAAGCCTGAATCGGAGTTCCTGCGCAGCGAAAAAGGCGTCGAGGTACGAGAAAGACTCTGGCAAGAGTTAATGGTGAGAATTAAGAAAATATCGCCTGAAACAGCAGGTTTCATCGAGTGATATTATTTTTCACTTGCCGAGGTCCTGTCCTGCTGATAGCTAGACATGATTCAAAATAGATCGTGTTCCCAATCGACCGGGTAGCCCATATTGATACTATCCGTGAACATAAACCAGTTGATTTGCGCATCGTCACTCGTCGCGATGGTTTGATCGCCTTGGGGAATATAGATATTCTCAGCATGACTATCAAGATTCAAATCAAGGTTCGGCATCGAGAAATCCGAAGTAGTTGAACACATCGGCGCATCTACGTCGAGCCTACTGGCCAAGTTCGAAGCCTGCTCTGATATGGTGTTAGAATGCTTCGATTGCTGAAGTCGACGCATGAGCTTTGTGATAGGTTTCCAGAGCATTCCCGTATCGGTGTCGGCAATCAAACTTGAATAGTGATTGAAGCTCTGAACAGCAATTGAATAAGCCGCATCATAACTTTCCCCAGGAGATTGACTGCACAACTCAACCAGTACGATAGCTAGAGCATTCCATCGGACCCAAGACTTCCATGCCCATGGAGCGAACTCTGCCGATTTGGTTACCAACCCCTGCTGTAGAAGTTTTATTGAATGCTCCAACACATTAAAGTTGTCTGATGAAGGAACGAGTCCGGGCTGTTGCTTGTAGGGCGGTCTTCGAAGAACGAGATGCATACTGGCGATGATCTCCTTCGCCACCTGTTCGGTAAACCTCTCGAACGGCTGTGCATCTTCACTGGCGTTGAAATAATCTTGTTTTATGGACCTCTCAAATGATAATACTAGTTGTAGCCTGGCTGCCCATCCATCTTCCGCGCTATCCGGCATGCTCATCATCTTTTTCTGACATACCATGGCCCGGAACATCAAAGTAAAAAAGGACATGTCATTAAAAACCGGCGATGAAGATACTGGCACAATAGCCCGCGACATTTCGTCATCGTTTACAAGAAGAGGCGCCGGACCTAAGTCGTCCCAATGAAGTATAGGAGGCGTGCCCCTGTCATAAGACCCATGGGTATCCATAAGTGCGATGCAGTACCATAATCTGCGGCGAAGTTCCAGTTCCATTGAGTTGACTTGTTGGTCTTCCTGCCCAAGACGCAGCGCAGTGCCAGCTCTAACGGCCACTGCTAACAGAGCCCACCATGTTGCCGAGTTATAAAATGTTCGATGACCAACCTTTGGTTTTGAGGTCAGTTAAATATCCACATCATGAAAGGGTGCCAAGTGGGTGGATCCTACCAAGTATATGACAAATGCCTGGAGCACGGTCACATTTGGTTGTTGGAGCAAACCTGCTTCTGAAAGAGCCTTTTCCGTGGCGTCACGATATTGCTCTATCAGGCCCGTCCTGTCGCCCAGACCCAAATTCCTTGCTTCGTCGTTTGTGATACTGCACAGTGACGTGAAATATATCGACAGCTCCAGCGCTCCGATGGGAGTCGGCTTATAGCTATCCTGCGCTTCACTCTGCAAGCGCGCAATGTCTGCCAGCGCCGTAGGCCAGTGGAGGATCTTGTACAAGCAGTCTACTCTTTGACGATACAAATACAGAAGAACGTTCCGTTTCTCCTCTGACATTGCTGGCCATGGAGCAGGAGTGCATCCGTAAATACAAGATGGAGCAGACCCGAACAAAAGTGCTTGACCACTTGAGGATGCACCTGCATTTTCACGAGCTGTTGGCTCTGGATAGACTTCCTCGTGGTCTGAGTTGTCAAACGTTTCACGAAGACCTGCAACCTGACAGTTTTATCAGCACAAAATCTCTACGAAAAAATCTGTCCGATCCAGTTGAAGTACCTCTTCCGTAAGAGTTGCCCAAAATTCCGGCGCCACAAACTCGCCTGTCTGACCAATATGCTGAGTCGAAGATCGCGACTGCACTGTATTGATTGAATCAGTAGGACCTGACCATTGATAAGCTGGATTTTGAACCTGAATAGATTGTCAGTCTGGCATATGAGGTGCTCTCGCTCTAGGTGTGGCCTAGACCTGGCTCAACAAGCTCTCGAGGCGCGCGACGCGCTCTTCCAGCATGCTCTTCTTAGTCTTGGCACTTCGACCTCGAGGTAGACGTGGACGCTGGACAAAATCACAAGTCGTATTGGAGTCCTCGCACGCTGAGCATGGGTTGCGTTTATCGCATCGGATTTTCCGCCTCTTGCAGCGCTCGCAGCTGAGCCGGGGCAGTTGCTCCATCGATAAGAAAAGCGTAACAGCACTCAAAAGAATCAAATGCGAAAGACGTGAAGTTCGAGCTCAACTGGAGGTGGAAGGAATGTCTCCCGGGGTGAGTATCGCCTTTGTTGTTGGTGTTCATTCGGGTACGCTTAGAAGGGCATCAATTCTGCATACACCAATCAAGTTATGCAGCGCCACATATCGCATGCGATTGCCTAATTCAGCTAGAACTATAGCCGTGCGACCTAATCAAAATAGAATTATCTCATTGGATCGGTGAAACCATTCGGCAAAAGACTAACTAATAAAAGCGCTTATATAATTAGCTAGTTTAGCCTCCTAACGCTTAAGTAAGCGCTCCTACTCGTCGGTATCTAATAAATCATAGAACTTAGTAACTTTATATTACAGCTCTGCAAAGGCACGAGGGCCCTGACGTCACGTGGGGACGTATTTGCAAGAAGGTGCTGTATTACGAAGAAACTAAGCTAAGGAGAGAAGAAGGAAGAGGTCGGCCCGAAGGGCCTTATATATAGGAGGTGAGTGCTGGCAAGCGAGGGCACGTGATAAGGGGTTAGGGGCTGCGTCGCAGCCTCCTGTCGCATATAGCGCCACACTGCCTGAGTCTCCTTAGTCGCAGGACTGTGCGTCAAACCAGGTCTGTGACAACTACTTATATAGTAAATAAGTTTCGAGTTTAAAATATATTAGTATATATATTCCGAATCCAGCTTTAGATACCTATTTAAAATTTCGTAAGGAAAGCACTCTAATATCTAATGATTTCTGTCTCTTATGTGCTCTATCAACATCTTCTCTTGAAGGACTGGATATGACTTGCATAGCATAATTGCTTGCAGCAAGCAGTAGAATGCTTAAGATATTGATGAGCAGATGAGCCGCAACCGAAAAACCTTTTGCCGTTGTACAGTCTCCTGAAAAAATAGTTGCAAGGCCGTCTGTTATTGTGAGTTTAGTGGTTATCCATATCAAGATCGCGGTATTGATTAGGAGCACGACGAACGCCATGGTTGCGTTGAATGCAATGCCCTCTCTCCGGCCCGAGAAGTGTCTAGCGAAAAAACCCTTAGTCTTGCGCTTTTCAGTCGTGTTAGACTCCAGGGAATCCTTAAAACCTTCATCCGAATGACAGCCCGCCAGTCGTTCCGGGAGTGGGAAAAAAGTACTGCGCATTTGGGTATTAGATGACGACGTAACAATGCTTAAAGAAGTGCTTTGGTTCTACTAACTCATAAAATGTGCTCAAATTACACGAGTAAGTGATTTCGAGGTCAAATTCTTTGATAGCCTTGAGTTCGGACGCGTCACCAGTCTCCCCATCTCTGTCTTCCAACATATTTACCCGAGGCTGGTGGCGATCGTTGATATTAGATTCTGGAGACATTGACGAGGCTTAGGAAATCAATCCGAAAAGAATTTACATATGAGGTCCTTATAGATGGGATTTATAGAGTGCAGAGTAACTGAGCAACCCAGTATGTCGGCTTAGGTACGATCAATGATACTGTACAACAAGTAAGTTAAGTACTTGTTATTGAGGGTGCGAAGTCATAGTCCTGCAACCTTCGCACCTCTTTCGAGGCATCACGCGGATATAGCCTGCAGTCGTCGAATTTAACTATACACGTTAATAAATATATGGTCCTCACTCCGCAAGTTTGATTCAGCAGGGTAAAACAAGGGGCCAAACAGCGTCTTTGAAGGCCTGCAATTAACTTAAAAGTATGAGGCTTAGATGCGATCTTGAAGTACTGTCCAGACTCAGCCACTCTTCGCTACGACGCTACACAAGTTCAATAAATGCGAAACTCCTATTATCTTTGTGTCGCCTCGGCTTTGCACCGGTTTGCCTCGCGAGCTCCGATCAAACACTTAAAAACAATTAAATAACTACGAACTCAGAAAGAAAAAAAAATGACTAAATAGCTAGAATTAACGAATTAAGAAAATACCTTTATAAAACAATAATATCTCGTAGTGAATTGACGTTTTCTATTTTGAGGTCTTGTGAGTCATCTCGTACCACGTGACGCAAGCCTAAGCAAGGCGAACCTGAAAGTACTTAAAAAGAGTATATTAAAGAAAATAATAAAACGAGTTTCTTAAAAGTTCATCGGGACTTTACATTGATGCTATGATAGTATCATCCATTCACTATCTATTCCATAGAAACTTGTGTTTTCAATACTCCCTTTCGAACTTATTCAGCTGCAAATCCACAATCCATGGCTTATTTAAAGCCTGACCCCCCGTATCCATGATGCTAGCATTTACAAAAAGTGTTTCCCTGCTAACTTCCAGTTTCTTACCCCACGCTTCGGGGAATTCATTGCCCTGCTTTCTCATCCCCACAATTGCATCATCTCCTCTTTTCTCTCCGTCATTCACCCATCCCACAACAGTTCCTCCAACCCCCCCATGAACATGTCCAAAAACACACAACTTCGGCCTCACTCTACTAACTGCTCTCAAAAGGCTCTCACAACCCACATTTCCAGCTCTACACTCATCAAGAATGCTACGGGGAGGTCCATGAGTCAGAACGATATCCACGCCTCTCGGTATCGGATTCATTGCAATGCTCTTAGCATACGGTCCTTCATCTTCCGGTCCTGAAAATCGATCCTCATTGCGCTCGTAAGGGAACGCCCAGTCGCAGAATTCGGGTGTATAGGGGCTCGCGTAAAGCGTAAAAGTGGCACCATTTTCCAAGCTGAAAGTATGTGTTCCCTCCGTCAAGTAAATAACTCCAACATCTTTCGCAAGTTTTGATGCAGTCATCAGTTGTACCGCTTTTGTGTGCTCTTCGGGATTTTCCTCCCGCCATAGTGTGTGGGAAGACCAGTAATTGCCGTCTAGTGAGAGGTCGTGGTTGCCTGGAATGACGAGCTTCAAGTCGGCGGGGATCAGCGAGAGCATTTCCAGGGCCTTTTTATACGATGAGAGTCCGCCACATTGTGTGAGGTCGCCGGCGTGGAGGAGAACGTCGACGGATGGCAAAGGGAGTTTGAACGGCCCCGGGTTGTCGGATGCGAACTCAAAGTTGTGAGTGTCCGAAATCAGCATGAAGCGGGTTGTGACGGTTTGAGATGCCATGATTTTTGGTTTGAAGGTGAAATTTGAGAAAGATCTAATTATTCGCGTGGGGTTACGAAGTCGCGCAAGAGATGAAATAACACTCATGAATGTTGAAATTTTATATTGAACAGTGAAAGTTTGTAACTTTAGCTCAGTTGAGTCACACAAGGTCACACAGGGTAGGAACGGCTTTGCGCTTGGTGGTTTTTGTGGGGACTTTTGTAATTCTGATGGTAGTTGAACACAACTTTTTTTTTTCTTCGTCCCAAGGTCGGTTAGTAAACTCGCTGCTTCTGCTCAGGCGCTAAGCACCCTCGGCTCACCCTGTCGGATAGCATAAGGTGGTCAGACTCACTTGAGAAGGCATCGTGGCGGAGAGGAGTTTGCACAGCTTTCCCTACCTTCTTATAACGTAGATCTGTCTATCGGAAACAATTGCCCGAGGGGATCGTTGTACAGCTCAGCTGACCCGCTTGGCGTGGTGTGAATCTGACTACCTGATAAGGGTGACACGCTTGCACGGCTTGACCTCTGATGGGGTGGGCTCAAAACGCAGAACAGATGGGGCAAGACATGGTGCCGTGCGAAACGTCACGCTATCAACATAGAATCATGAATTTCCCTGTCCTTTCCTCCGATATACTTTCTTGGTGCTGTGCATGACGCGTATGCACTTTACAACTCTTCTTACTATTCTTAAGAATAGAATTATTAGAATAATCATGAAAATTTTCCATTTGAAACTATGCATTCTCAAGCACAATAGAGTGTCTAAGCTAGAGTAATGCTCTGTAAAATTCTCTGGTCAAGATCGTCCGGTATACCTCGCATGGCCCCGTGGATGTAACAATCTCCAATTAGCCCGAACCCATCTGTTCTTTTCCTGATGACGAAAGGGAGTTCACAATCCTCAAACAGGCATATGAGATCGTGTCTTTCCGCACCCAGTGGAATCCAACCCATACCTCCTTTTGCTGTTGTACAGAACTTCCGTCCAAATGAATATCGGCCGAAAGAGGAAGAGAAACGGCTTTCACCCTTAGTATTCAACACGCTAAGAGTTAGCTCCATTAAATAGAGTTTTGCTCGTCTTAGCTGCGTTTTGAAGAAAGCTGAGACTGAATAAGCGAAATTTGACAGTCTTCTAAAAAAGGTCATGGGCTCGTTTGACACCTCATTCATCGGCGGATCTAGAACTAGTTTGGCGGTTTGGACGGTTTGATTTACGATTCGGAACGAAAACGACCACATGAGGTACGCTTTGTACATGTCGGGAGCCGCGTCTTCCAGCCCTTCGTATTCCCGGTTAAATATTAGCGTACGCCAAAAGGCGTCGAGGATATTTTCCCCGGTAAGGTAACATCCGGCCCTCGCGTAAGGTGCCAGTTCGAAGCATATATTCTTCCATGCTTCTAATTCTCGAAAAGGCTTCACCAACAAGTCCAGGTCCTGACTCCTAGGACTCGTCGCCTGCATGTGTGGGGTCTCGTCCACAACAGACTCAACAGAATCAAACAGGAACCCACGTACTGTCATAGACTATTAGAGTTAGTTAGTTAGGGATAAGAAAGTAACGGTTATTTCATTAAAAGATTGTCACTGGAATTCAACTGACGACTGTTGTAGGGAACGTGAGCAGAAATCATGGAGAACTGACATTGTTTGAACCCAACTGCCATTTAACTTGCCGACCAGCACTTTGATGGCAGAAGCCGTCCGACAGAGTTCTTTGAGCTGGACCACCGCGGGTCCAATCTGGGACCCACGAGGGCAATTCATTAGAGTGGTGTTGTGTATCGACATATGAAAATAATGCGGGGCCCCAGCTCAATTGGTTTGCCATGCAAACCTTAGCCAATTCGATTTGAATATCGACGAGAGGTTTGTCGTAATCTATGAATTTGTCCTGGAAATCTGGATCCAAGTCGGAAGCAAGACCAATCAGAGCAAAGATCTTGTCATGAGGTAGAGTTGCTTTGAACATTTTTGTCTCGCTAAGTAGCTGTATAATAGTCGTCGGTTGGCCTGAGCTCATCATGGATCGAACATGCCAGAGCGATTTAATAGAATACACTGACAACGACAATACATCGTGGAGAGCAAGGTTGTGAAATGCTGATGGAGTGGAAGAAGCTGGTCTAACCGAGTTGGTTATTGCAGTGGGTGAATCGTCCGCCCACGAACCGTTGATTGGTGTGTTGAAAGATATGATATCATCGATGGTGCGAAACTCCTCCATACAAGCACCTATCCCAAATATGATTTTACGATCCACCCGGTACTCTCCAAACTGGAAGATGCACTCCTTGACTACCAAAATCTCCTGGATGATCCAGACGCGGAAGAAGAATGGTCTAGTAAGGAAACCACAGAGAGCTTTCCAAGAAGGATGGAATCGGTCGGGAAGCCCAAGTTCTTCACGGGTAAAGTGACAAACCTTCTTGACCCGTTGATCCTCGATTACCCATCGGAACTGAAATCTGTCATTCAGCAGGTCCATGAGTTGGAAGGCTAGATGATCCATATTCTCTTCCTCGCCCAACCACGCAATCACTAGTTTCGCCCGCTGATATATATTCCGCATCATCTTGACCTGCGTCGCCTTTTCCGCATTATCGGCCTGGTTGATGCATAAAGCATCGGCCCATAAAAGCTCAGTACGGTTATCCTGTCGGATCCGGCGCATCGCCATATACAGATTATGGCCGACTTCTAGATGGCTGCTATTACAAGTGATGGCGTACTTTGAGTTTTGGTCGCCCCAGCAGTAGGATAATGCATTGTAGACCAGGCTGTCGTCTAGGCGTCTAACCACAAGGCTGCATCGAATGTTGTCATCGTCCGGAGACCCATGGAATTCTATGAGCCGTATTTTGTCGCCTGAAAGGACAGACGCATAGAGAAAGTCGCTTTCAGGGTATGATAGGTAGGAACTTTGGTCGATCTTAGGATGTGACATGCAGGGATAACAGACACGCAGCCTCTTCGTGCTAGCACAATCAGGGCATATAATAGAAGACCCATTAAGATCAAACTGGTCGGACATGCCTAAATAAGTCAGAAAGAGATCGTTAAAATTTATCCTTTCTGCATATACAATACCTGCAGTCTAGTTTATTTCCAGTTCAAGGCAGAGCAAACGGGGCTTGACCTTAGGTATGAATGCTGACAGCTCGTTGGGCACCGGCGGTATAAGGATTATTGCAATATACCTAGCAGAGCAGGGAGTACATTGATGTAAATTAATCTCATTGAAGCTAAATCTAAGTGAAGTGTAAAAGTCTGAAGTGAGGATCTAATGGTGCTTATGTAATCGACGAGCAGCACTATACCCCATTGGGCGCTCTCAAATGCAACAAGGATCTTGCCGAAGTCAAGCGAGTAATATAGATATATAGCTAGATACACCCTCTCGACCCTGTCATACAAGCTCGGGGCGCTTAAGAAAGAAGAGAAAGAGGTTAAAACGAGGCTAATCTACTTATCACGTGTATATAAGCGAATATAGATCTAAAAATGGCTCCGGGGGAATCTCGGGAGCAAAGGAGCTAAAATGGGATCTATATTTGGAGACGAGGAAAGTGTAACCGACCGTCAAGGGAGCCCCTTTGGGAGCTAAAATGGCCTCTTAGTGCATGCTCAGGCTGACTCTGCCGTGTGCTCAGGTTGCTCCGGCCGAGCTCAGGTCGTGCTCAGGCATGCTCAGGAATGCTCACCCTCGGCTCAGGTTAAAGCGGCAGCTGCTCACGTCCAAGCACTAAAGCAGAACCAGCGGGAAAAAAAAAGTTGAGTCTGACTTATCTGGCAGTCACGACGGAAACTAACCAATTGTTCTCCTAACTTGGCAGTTGTGAAAAAATAGATAATAAGGCAAAAAACTCACTTACCCAGCTTATTATTAGAAACTACCTGATTAAACCACTTAATAATGGCACTGATTTACGGAAGGCGGTCAAAAGCGACTCGATTTCTTTTACTATATGTAATCTTCTCTTCGCCCTCGCATTTATATGTAGATTGCGCGGATGCGCAGATCTCACTAAAAAACAAGCCAAAAGGCGCGAAAAGAGTGTTGGGGCTTCACCCCTGAGGCATGCAGGAGGCAAGTCACCTGACCATTTCACTCAAAGCAGCGCCCACAGCTTACACATCACAAGCCATAAGTATCGCCTAATGGTTTAAGAAGATTCCAGTATTAATTGTGTAACTTTACTCCACTTTAAGGTGGCTAGTTTAAAAATTAAAATCGTGTATAATAGCTGCGACATACCGTTACTTACGAATTAAAATTTAGCTTCCAAAACCCTGAACTTTCAGCGACAGGCACGCTGTATTTTAGCGAATCTGTACTGAATCACAGCGACTTGACCCGTTCATGTGCCGTAATTCTCTCAGGAAGAGAGGAACGCATGCAGTACAATCGCGACATTTTGGTATAGCAAAGTAAGAAATAATTATCTAATCTACTTGATGCTCTACGAATTTCTTCAAGCGTCGGGGGGTTTTGCTTTACAGGTTTTTTCGCGCAGTCTCTATTTTCCCTGCTACTGTCAGTTGAAGTTATCCGCAACACTAAAAAGGATGCACAGTTTATTATAGCGAGATGTGTCTGAGAATGAAAGAACATGTAGTTTGATCTTTTTGTTATCTTTTTAAGGTGTGGAAGTTAAATTTTAGTTACGAGTTCTTTAATTATTTTCAAGTGTTTTGTATGACTTCACCGGAAACATTTGAAAGGTATTAAATAACCACGAAGTAAAATGAATATCTACTTACATAGAACGGATAAAAGCAAGTTTAAAATTACTCACAAGAGTATGGTAATCATTCTCTGAGGTGTTGAAGCTTGAATATCATGTGAGGCTTTAAAAAAGTGATTCATTCTGTAATCCGCGCGAGCTGACCGTCCATATGTCATCCGAATGCTATCTCTACACATAACCCCCCCCCCAAAAAAGGAAAAAGAGAATAGAAAAAAGAATTGCTACAATAAAATACAATATAATACACCCCGTCCATCAACCGACAAACCACCCCCTCCACCCGTATTTCGAAGTTCACTAGGAAGCTCC